>OZ029920.1:26905606-27178242 GCA_964023275.1 Norana najaformis
TCATATGTTAAGTGGCGTACTACTTAGGGGCATGAACTGATGTTGTTTAATGATGCCCTAAAACCGTGGATAATGTCTGGAATTGGAGCTGTCAGATATATACGAGGAAGAGAGGAATCCTGATAGGATTTGTGGAAGAGAAGGGCTTTCAGTATTGAGTGGAAGACCTGCACAAACACTGCAAGGAGTGTTGATGAGTTCCTGGGATGGGTCAAACAGTTGGGGTAATTCTGGCAGGAGTGTATTCCAGGGGTGTGGAGAAACTTTGGCTATTGGGCCATTTCAAAATTCTAAGGATGGGGTGATGAAACAGCCAGAGGTGTTCGGGGAGGGGGGAAGTGGAGCAGACTGACTGAATGGTTGGATTGTAAATAGCTGCCGAAGACAGGATGGTTGGAAAGATTGAATTGTGTTGTATGAAGGACTCCCTACTCCATTGGTTTAGGTTTTTAAGCCAGTGAAGTGATCTGAGAATAGGAGTGATGTCATGCTGTTTGGGGAGTTTTGTGGCTGTGTGCACACTGGCCTATGACGCTCGCAGTGACATTTAGGACCTGCGCTCTGGCCTTTTAATAGGCCTAAACTGACAGGCTATAAAATGACCTTCTATAAAAGAAGATGACTAAGATGTAGTTAAACCTTTATTAGAGGGACCCCCATTTTCCTTTATGCTGTTGGCAACGACAGTACACGTGATCTCTGTCGACTGTTAACTGGAATTCAAAAAGTCTTTATGCTTATCAGCAGGTGGTCTCTCAGAAGTCAATTACACATTTTTGCCTTTGCTGCATTCATAAAACTGAAGCCGTCATAATATGCCACTATGCCTCCATGCATGGACTGTGGCACATACATTTACAAACTGCAAACTCAGTTCTTCGTTCTCCAGGATGTAGGACACACCATCAAATATCTTGATCATTCCTGCCATATAATTCTGTGCACTAAGAGAAAATGGCTGTGCACGCTTACCTCAAAAGTCTAGCGTGCGTGCGCACGTGTGCAGCTTACTGATAAAGACTGGTGTCTATACTCAGGAAAAATGATGTGCAGTAGTCTAGTTTAGCATGGACTGTGAATGTGGTGATGGTAGATGCGGTTTTGAATTCAATTCTGAGGCGGATTCTGTGGAGGTCACGGATATGCATGAAGTAAGAGCGGGAAAGATGGGCGAACTGATCATAAAAGCGAAGAGGCGGAGTTAAAGCGGAGGGAGACAGAGGGGCATCTATAGCCATTGACGTCATTAGGGGAGCCCTGGGTATCAAGGACTCATTAATAGGGGAAGGGTAATGCCGCCACTGCAGTTACGGCGTCGGTTAACTGGCTCAGCCTATCTTGTTTCGGGCTGCAGATTATGTAGCGTCGGGCATATTAGCACATGAATTACGGACACAAATTCGACACGCAGTCAGTCGCGAGACAAAAGACCAGATCCGACGACATGGCCTTCATTTAAATGCCTCGAGTGCCTTGCTACAAGGCAGCCACAGCAACGACGCTCGTCGGCTGCGTGGGACGTCACATAAACCAGGCCACTGTCGAGTTTATGATCCTCCGATAATAAACCTCAACCATCGACCCCTGCTTTTTTCCCACGCAAAAATTAAATTACTCTGGGTTTGGAACAGGTATACAAGCCTTTGACTGTCACTGCGGCTGAAGGCCCCCAACCGAAAAGACCAGCTGGCAGTTACCCCTCCAGATTCTTGTAATTTATACCTCCTAGCCCCAACTCATCTAAACGACGTTTTTGTGAACGGGCTCTGGCCAGTGAAATCCAGTTGACCTCTCGACTAATTAACTGACCTACCGGCTAATCTACTGACTCAGAAACTGACCGAGCGACTGTGAGAATGACACACTGGCCGAATGACTTACAGATTGACTGACCCAGCCAGACTGAAAGATTGACCGACTGACCCAGCCAGACTGAAAGATTGACTGACTGCCGACTTACTGATTGGCAAGTGAAAAAGCAAGGGTCTGTGAGTGAGTGAGCAAGGGAGTAAATGGGCAAGCGAGCGAGCGAGCAAAGGAGTGAGTAGATGAGTGATAAAGAAAGAGTAAAGAAATTAGAGGGACATGTATATCTCCTAAACCACTGTACATGTATATCCACCAAGCCACCGTGTAATTCCTAAACTGCTGGAAAGTGATGTATGATGAACAATACGCCGTACGTCGGCAGCCAATTCCGTTGTTGAATCGCTTTCTGTGTTATTTGGCGGATTTTTTCATCGTAGTAGGGAACTTGGTCGCTAATTTACGACATGTTTGGATGTCTGCTGTTGCCGAGTTTGCGCCTCGGAATTAACCTTCATTTCCGCCGCAGATTTCGAACATGTTGGGCCTTATTTTCTAGGCATATCACCTTGGCGTACAAGACTGCATGAGACGGGATGAGCTTCTTTGTTTACGGTCAAGCCTCAAATCTACGGACTTAAGCACGCCGTCTTCAACCGGGTAATGGAGAAGGACGAGGAGGAGGAGGAGGAGCAACGGGCCTTTGAAGTGACCTCGACCGTCAATCACGGGTGACCTTCTGACCTACCGATCGTCAGGCAACGAATACCTGTTCCGCTTAGACCGGGTAATTCCGTTCGAGGATATCCTGACGCTGCCCCTTCTTCTTCTTCTTCTTCTTCCTTCTGGCTGGAATTAATCCCTCCTAGGGAAGGGGTCAGCCACATGAATCCTTCTTTTCCATTTGTTTCTATCTCCAGTATCTTCTTTCTTCAGTCTGAGAAGCTTTAGGTCTTGTTGAATCATGTCTCTCCATCTCTTCTTTTGTCCTGACGCTGCCCCATCTGCCACCAATGAGGAACTGGTGCTGGGCGCTGGTGCTGTGGAGTGCCGAGGACCCTTCCGCTTATCGTTGCCCTACACCATCCACGCAAGTTGGTCCAGGAACTCTGAATATCCATTATGTCATCTGTCAACACTTTTTTTGGGTTCCACGTGTTTGCGTGAGCCCAACGCTGGAGGCTCTTCAGTTATCTATGCATTGTTTCGCTTGCTGACGTACTTTCTGTTCTTAATGACACTTAACACATCATCTAAGCTAGCGTAGGCTGTGCTTGTGTGAGGTGCTTAAAGATGCTATATCAAATGTCTAGATAACTAACTAACAAACTAACTCTTAAACTTGCCGTTTGCTGACTGATCATTTAACAGACATCGTAAAATTCCCCCTTTTCTTCAGGCCCTTGAGTCAGCAAAGGACCAATCAGAAGGTCCTGGACATGGTCAGCACATCACAGGACTTGCTGTTAACTTCCCAGCTTGAGCCATACCAAAACATACTGCATATGTGACAGGGGCACAGTGTGTGCAAATAACTTGCCCAGAGGCGTTACACGGAGTCGACCCCGGAATGAGCGCCCCGGAATGAGCGCCTTCCCCACGTCTCAGTTGTACGATATGGGATACTTTCCTTACTTTAGATTTCCCAATGTACTGAAATACTCTGACTGGAATGATTATGAGACTTACTGACTGCTATCACTGATCAATTTTCCAAAAACCTCCCAGCACCTCCCACATTCCCTCAGCTCCCCACCAGCCATAAACTCTGACCTCACAACCATACAAGTAAGGTAAAGGTAACAGGTTATATAAAACAATACACATAATTTGTATATATGTTGTTACAAGTTCACATGTATGCAGGAGGAATATATATTTGATAGAGACACGTATCCATGCAACAGCTTGAAAGTAACAGGTGCTTGGGGAGTAGGCTTATAAGGAGTGTCTGAAGGAGTGGTGTCTCGCTCAGCGGGAAATAAAGATATAAAAGAGGGAGCTTAAACTGTAGAATAAGAACTTCTTGACGAGATGACTGTCCAGTGTTACGATGTTGAAGTCCAATGTCTGATGCTGTGGAAGAAAAAGAGTTTTATCCCTATAAAGTTGTTGCTGATTTCTACCCCCCAAAGACAACAAGCCTATAAAGGCCAGCACACAACAATATATACACATATCTATAGTTCTAAACTGTGTTTCAAACTCTGGTCGAGTGTCATTCTGTAATTCAGCTTTTGTGGCTAAGCATCGTTACTTGTTTGCTGCATCATATATTTAATTGTTTGTGTTTGTCCACGCCTACGATTCCTCGCTCAGTCGATGGACATATGGCGCGTTAACAAATGCATGACTTACTTACTTTGTAACATGTCTGTCCACATGCCCCTGCAGAAGCAAAACACTTCAGAAGCGATCTTTCAGCCAATGTGCAAAACAACCACAAAAGCTCCTCAGCTGGATGGGCACCTGGTCTAGCAATGTTCTTGTCCCTCTTACACAACAGATTTCCATGTAATCATAAATTGTCCGAGACTTCTTTAACGCCCAACGAAAGCCACATCGCGGGGACCAGGCGTTCAGTCAAAACAAAATCAATTGGCAAAAGAGCAGTTCCAGGTCAATATCGGAAAGTCAGGTAGAGAGAGAGCGTGGCAGCTATGGTGGTGTTGTTTGGGATTGGAGAGGCGAGAGAGATAATGAGGAAGAAGGGGTGTCATGATTTGATCTGTGAAAAAGTAATGTTTTAGGTTTTTAGTGAAAGGCCGATGCAGAAATTGCAAACCAAGCGGTGGAGCGTCGACGAGTATGTATGACGGGTAAGAAAACGTGTTTGTTAGTGGATTTGCTTACCATCTTTGTCAACCCTCTGGATCATTTCCTTTGTTTCACGGTCAGTCGTCGGCTGGCCAAGACTTTTCATGACTGTGAGCAATTCTGCTGATGTGATACATCCATCACCATCCTTGTCGAATAAGGCAAATGCCTCACGAAGCTCTACAGTAATTTAATAATTAAAAATGACAAATAATCTTCAGATTAAATGTAATCAGGAAAATTTAAAATTTTAACTGTAGATTAACTCTATTTGTTGAAAGTGCAGATAAGTTCTAGAGTAATTTTAATCAGTAAAATCAAAAATAAATCTCTATGCTAATTTGACAATTAAAAAGGATTCAGTCTCTAGGAAATGTTAACCTTTTGCTTAACTTTAACCAGTAAAATCACAAGCTCCACATTAATTTTTACAAAGTACAAAATCACATATAAACTCAACTGTAATAAGTAGAAAAGCCATATAAATAATATACATTAATTTTGTAATACATTACATGACACAGACTTTCAAAATAACTAAATGATAGTAGAAGAGCTATATAAGTTATGTATTAAATTACATTTCAAAGTAACTGTAAATGATACTCAAAGATCTATTCTAAGTTATGAATTAAATTACATTACACAGAGTTTCAAAGTACCTGTAAATGATACTAGAAGAGCTATATAAGTTATGGATTAAATTACATTACACAGAGTTTAAAAGTAACTGTAAAAAAGTTTCAAAGTAACAATAACTGAGTGGCTAGCCCTCTGTTCCTTTCAATCACTTCAATTCAAAAGTCAAATTCTGTGCAATAGAATGGAAATTTTTAACTATAGATTTTTCTGTCAGCTTAAATTTTTACACCAAAGCTTAGATCAACAAGACATCGCATGATAAAACACTGCTTTGTATCTGAAATGCATAGAACATTAGGCGCCAATTCACCAAACAATCTGTGATTTGTCCATGAATCACAGGAACATTTATTGCCATTAGGAACCATGAAAGTGGCTGTTTTTAAGAAAAATAGTATCCGAGGATTGACACGCAACCATCCATCTTGTCATCTGCTCATCTAGTCATTCATCCATTCTGTGTATCTAGTCACTCATCTATTCACTTATCCATTCATTCAGTCAGTCACTCCTCTAGTCATTCAGTCATCCATCCATTCAACAATTCATCCAGTCACTCATCTGCCCATCCAGTCATTCAATCATCTGTTCATCCAGACATTCATTCAACAATTCGTTGATTCATTCATCCATGCATCCACCCAATCATTTATTCATCCAACCAATCATTAATTCATACATCCAACTAGTGAACCATCCAATAATCCATTCATCCATTCACCTGGTCATTTTCAACCATTCATCCAAGCCTGGCTTCTGGTTTCTCTGACCCATCGAAATTCAACCCGGCTTCTCCAACGATATATGATTTTTGACTGATGCCTTGAGCATTATGATAACGGCGCTACAGAAGTCATTAGATTAGATGCACCCAGTCATTTTCATCCATTCACCCGGTCATTTTCATCCATTCACCCAGTCCTTTTTATCCATTCACCCGGTCATTTTCATCCATTCATCTAGTCATTTTCATCCAGTCACCCGGTCATTTTCATCCATTCACACGGACAGTTTCATCCATTCATCTGGTCATTTTCATCCATTCACCCGGTCATTTTCATTCATCAATCACCGGGTCAGTGCCTCATCAAAGAACACATGGGCAAATATTTGTCGACAGGGAAGGTCAGCTTTTCCACTCCATCGGTCACCCATAAATGGTCCAGTTTCACTGTGCAACGTTGATACCAACGGCAAACACGGCCGGCCGGCGTGGTAAGTCGCCCGGCCGACCAAGTCGCATATTATGCAACGGATCCGTTGTTTGAACAGAGAAAACAGGCCCAGCTGAATGGCTCCCGTCAGAGTCGTCGACTACTATCAAGTAGCTTTCCTACTCTAGCGCTATATGAGTTTAATATCGCGTCACAGGAGAAGTAGGGGGAGGATTAGGAGGATGAGAAGCACAAGTAGCAGCAGGAGACGAGGAGGAAGCGCAGGCAGAGCAGAAGAGGCAGAAGACGAGTAGAAGGATGAGGATGACTAGGAGGTGGATGAGCATAGGAAGTGCGACTGTTTTTATTCTTGTTCCCATCACAATCCATAAACATCCTCCTCCTCCAACTCCGCTGCAGCAACAGCAGCATTCATCATCATCCATCAGTATCAGAACAGTCATCCATCACCCTTGTCCATGTCCGTTGTTTGTCGTCCCATCGCCATCTTCAACCTTCATCTTCACTGTCATCATTGCAATTAATAACAGTCACTACAATAACCATCACTGTCACCATCACACACACACACACACACCAATATCACCATCATGACGACCAAGATCTCCACCACTACAACCATCACCACTATTTCCACCACCACAGTAATCACCAACGTCTGCACCATCATCACCACCACCATTACGTTGACCACTTTAACCACCACCACCACCAAATGTGTGACACCATAGCCGATTGGTTTGAACATTACCTTGTAAACACAGTGTATGGGTTCAATCCCCCATCTCAAGATGGTTACTGTGCAGGGACTTTGAGCAAGTCTTTCATGCACAATTGCTAGGTATTGATTGATGTTGCTATTAGATAGTGGTGCTTAATAAATACAGAAATGATAACAAGCAGCTCAACGACCACTAGAACCAATTCCAACTCCAATTATGCAAAGCAGCATCTGTTATAAGAATGAAAGCTGTTGCATCGGTTTTTACCAAGTAAATAACTATCATGTTATTCGACAGAAATGTCTGCATCAAGATGGGGAAACATTTTCTGGCATTTTTCGCTCCAGGTCATTCGCATCCCTGCTACCTGCCTACCACATTCAATGATGGACAACATGTCCCTCCTGGGAAAATTCCCTGCTGCTTCCCATTAGCTACTGGCCACAAAAGCAATTGCCAAAAACTGTACCGATTTTGAGAACTTAGCCTCATCATACTGACTTTCTAAATAACCTTTCTCCATCTCATATTATTTGCCAGACAGCACCAGTGTTCACCATCACATACATACAGCCGGGTCATGAATGTTGTACAGATGCAGCCAATGATGGACTGAAAGCCGTAATGAAGATGCTGCCTATGATAATAATATGATAATGTCGAACACGTAATGTAATCTACCCTACATCTGTTAAAGAACCTCCATAATCTCCAGTTCTAAGGCGTCTGGATACTCGCATAAACTACTCAATTGCTGGAGAGGGGGTAGTCAGACTCCTGCCCTTTCTAAACCTTCCCCTCCCCAGCGGTAAATCGGTTAGCTTGGATGACAATGTTACAGCTGCTGGCATAGTCAGCACAGTAAGTTCAGAAGGGAAAGACTAGGTTTCCAAATCCAATTCCATAGAGCATGCTGACCTCGGTTGTAAAGAATCCACAAATCACTTCATCCACAATTCAATTCATCCACAATTCAACCCTTCGCATTCATTTGGCCCACTTAATACACTGGGCTACTGAGCTGACCATGCTGAGAGTCTTATGATACAGAGGTCTAAGCTTGTCTTCTCTCTCCATTAACAACGTACTGCAGAAGCATTGTAACAAACAGGTGGCTGAAACAATTACCAGGTGTACAAGTATTGTCTGAAGCATTTAACAAGTCCTCAGTATCATGTTACACTAACTGTTCTAAACGTTTTCTTCAGCAGTTATATGACCTCTTAAAAACTGCACAGAAAAGTTGTTTGACAACGATCGAAGTACATCAGTTAGTGAAAGCAATAATAGCAAATGTTTACAGGAGTTAAACAGCAGTTAGGCAAATATGATGAGACCGACACACTGAAGCTGTAGCCCAGTTCAGCGAGCGAGTCTGCAACCACATGAACGGCAGATATCCAGAACAAGAGTTGCTAGAATGGAAGGCGTTTGAGTTACGTGCATTAAAAGATGCAAAGAGCTATGATGCTGGACAAAAATAGATTACAAGATTAGTAGTAATGTATTGTAAGCTACTTGAAAAACTAACAACCACTATAACACACACAAACACACACATTGTTACATACGGCATATAGGATAGAACTCAATAGGGTGAGTTGTTGCATGCTGTACGCCTTCTGTATATTATAGGCCTAAAAGGTGTTGTGTTTAAGTTTGACTCAGACTGGATTTTGGTTTTCATTCTGTGTGACTGGGTTTTTCTTCCCAGTCTCTTTCAGCTGGTCATATTTAAGTATCCCTGCATGGATGACTTGTTTGGTTCTTCTGAGCCGTTTTGCCATTTTGGTTCTTTTTGAGCCTTTTTTCTTCACCGTCTGTTGGTGGACATTGTTTTTCTTCTTGACAGGCTGTTTGCTGGTTTTTGTCACCGCCCGGGGTCAACTTCTTGTTTACGTGTGAGTTATGTCACACTTGTAAACAGCTTAGCAAATAAAACATTTTAACCAAACGCTGATACATTATTCCATATCCCTAGACAAGCTATAACATATAAACATATGTGCAATTGATAAATTTAAAGATTTAAGGCAATAATGAACAAGACATTTTTATGAGTACAAAGAACTCAGTAAGTCTTGCAGATATATGTGGGCCACCTTCCATGGATCTAGTGTGGACTACCAGGCATGGCTTCAGCCTTATGCATGCAACAAAGGCAAAATTGCATGATCAAATTCAGGTTGACCAGCTAGTCTTTCTAATAAGAATTTGGACTTTTTAAAATTCTGGTGAAAAAATCAACATAGATCATGCATATGCTTGTTAGCAATTGCATAAAGACAAACAAGAGACCCTCTGTCAGAAGTTTAACCTGTCTTTAGTCATTTTCTTTTAAACAACACAATTTTATATCCTTTTAGTTTAGCCAAAATAGATGTACAGTCTTGCATGGACCAGGGAACAGGTCCCAAAAGTGTTACTGCTCACATAACAGCCAGTGCATGTACAGTGAAACATCAGAGGGAACATTGGGGGGAGAGTTCCCCTTCCCTCTGAACTGTATCTTGAATAGGGCCTTGCACTCACTGTAAAATGACACACAAAACCAGGATGTACAAGACCAAGGGAGGTAGAGTAACATGCCCAGGAAGGTGGGCTAGCCAAAACAAATCGAGACTAAGGACTAACTTTGCAAGAGCCTCATGAGTTACATGCAGCAGCAGTAGTAGCAGCAGCAGCAGTATAGAAGTGGTCACAAGACCAGACGATATACTAAACCTGAAGCATTATCAAGCACTGTTTGCCTTCAATACAATATCTACCACAACTTTGACCAGGACAAATGCCTTTTTATAGCATCTTGTGAACTTCGCTACTTTTGGGAGTTTAAAAACATGCGATATAAATGTTCACCTATTCATAAATACAGTTGAAGTTTTAAATGTTCCCCAGTTTAAGCCAAATTCTGCTCCACTCCCGATTCAGACTTGTGCGGACCTTCGCACAAGCAAGATTTGGATCACGCAAGAGGCTAACTAATGAATCCGGCCAACTACCAAACCTGATTCACTCACTAAAACTGCGTGACAATTCGAAGAATGAATCACCGATAAACTGAAAAGAGTTTATGTGAACTTATGCTAATCTGACATGATTTTGGATCATGTCGCCAACTACTGCTAACACTATAAAACTCGTTCACTCATACCCCGCCACCTACACCGATAATCTTAAACAATCCGATTCCTAAAAAATACAAACAGTTATTAATAGGGGAAGTCTTCCGGGATGCCTTAAGTCCAAATAATTTCAATTTCAACACCGCCACATAGTCATAAATCTCAGGCTTTATGTCACCAAAGTTAATAACTGATCGATCAGCTGTCAGAAAAAAGACCATACAGAAAAACCTCAAAAGATTCCAAACAAAATCTTGAAGCAGTGGTCATAGCTACCTTTTCCGTTCATTTTCTATATAGTAATCCAATTTCTTGGCATTATTTCTACAGTTTAGTTGCGAAAATCCTCCACTTTCCTCTTGCACACCGACGTTCACCGTTTAACACCCACTGCTGTGAGGCGCCCTCCGAACGACAGGCGGCGCATACCATCCCTTGGTACAGAGAGCTAATAAATTCAGGAGCGATGGGTGCCGTTTTATATACGGTAAGAACGCTTTCATTAAATCAGTACTTTCCATTTATTTAATATAGGCCTACTGCAGAACACAGCATATCAAAATGGGTCACTTATACAAACCTATTTAGGTAGTAGAAGTTTTCGACGCTTATAGGGTTTTAATGTAGCAATGTAGCTATAGTTTGTGAGTGTAACCGATTATTAAACTTCGATTCACTTTTATGGAATTCAAATCTAGTTAAAACAATATTTAGTTGTAATAAGATTATTTAATAGCTCGTTATTAAATTAAATTGTTCACATAAGTAAATTCTTTTAGGTTCACAATTTTAAATATAAAAGAGCAAGATTTGTTGTCGTGTGCCATAATTTAGTCATCACCCAGTCTCTTGCCTCTGTCTTCTCAACATTTAAGTAAGTAAGTAGAACATTTATTAACATGCCATGCGTTCATCAGCTGAGCGAGGAATCTGCCTCTTTTGACACCAGCGATCATGATTACTTCTTAACGACTACCTTCCTAGTTGGCATCTCCGATAGGTTACTGTCATTTTGGTTCCGATCTTACTTGTCTTCACGCTCCTTTTCTGTAAAAGCTGCACGTCTTTTGCCTCCCAAAATTCATTGTTCTATTGTTGGCCTATACCAGATCAGACCAAGAAAATCCCGGACTCTTCCATCCACCTATCAACTAATTTATCCACTCTCACTTTAACCTTTAATTCGTCTGTATGCAACCTTGGCCCACATCTCTTGTTTCCAAATAACATTTCCAACCTCTCGAGCACCTCTTTCAATTATATTTGTGCCCTTCGCCGTATTCGATCTATGCTCGATTTCTCGATTATGCAGCATCTACCATCGCCACCTCTGTTAATAATAATAATAATAGTAGTAGTAGTAGCAGCAGTAATTGTGGTAGTATTGGTGGTAGTAGTAGTGGTAGTAGTAGTAATAATAATAATAATAATAGTAATAATAATAATAATAACAACAATAATAACAACAACAATAATAATAACAACAACAATAATAATAACAACAACAATAATAATAATAGTATTAATGATGATGATGATGATGATGATGATGATGATGATGATGATGATGATGATGGCGATGATTATGATGATGAAGTCCCACCATTTCAAGAAATCTTACCATAATCCATCTATTCTGCCGCCTTCCAATTTCTCTCAAACCTAATCACAACCCACCCTAGCAGCTCCTCTGCTTCCTTCTATCTCTGACCTCCTGGCAACCGGGCAACCGGGCTTTATTCTTCTCATGGCATTTTTGGACAATCCCTCCGACGCAGGACTCGTGTATATGCTGGTGAACTGCTTTTACTTTAAAGTAGCGCTTTAGAAGTTGTCAATATTACGATTACTATTAGGTTTCTATTCTTTGCCTTAGGTTCGCATTGATATTAGTTTCAAAGTTAAGGTTTGAATATAATTTTGAAAAAAGTAAAGCCTGTTAGGTTCTTTAATTACTCACATGCAAACAAATTAAGAATGTTCACGTATAATAATTATAATCGAATTCGCGCTGGTTTATATCAGTCGGATGGCGGCGCTTTAATTTCACATGCGTCGTCAAGCATAGAGTTTGTAAAGAAATATTAATTCTGTGACAGAAGATCGTCTTAGCAAAATATCGGAATAAAAAGTTGAATTAATAGTCTGAATTAAAAGTCTGAATTAAAATGTCCGCAAGCCAAAATGCACCAGGCGCGGCCGATGACTCTCTCTATCCCATCGCAGTTCTGATAGACGAACTTAGAAACGAAGATGTACAGGTTAGTTGAAGGTTCAAATTTTCTGAGACTAACGACAGGCGATGTTTATGGATTTCAAACAAAAATTCTGTGACGACAAGCAGTTTTATGTTTATTGGAAAGCAGCTGTAGTCTAAGATGATATAAAAGTTTAGTTCCATGTTGAAGTAACTACCATGAACACTAGTTTTGTATAATCGATCTGGAAATATATCAAAAGATACCCAAACACGTTAGAGTGTAACCATACAGCACAGATATAATTGCTGTTTGAGTTGTTTAATATTAAGGCATCCGTCTTGAGACTAGCAGCCTCCTATATATGTCACGAATGGTACTTAATTTGCGTATATTTGTACTTGCTTTGGCTATAAATATACTAAAATTTGAATGATACAGAGAAGATTAACATGGCTTTTGCGCAAGGATGACATGCAGAGTCACAAAGCTTTCCATATTTTTATGGTGCATGGTAGCCAATTGGTTCGAACACTTGGCTGGTTTGAGCCTCCTGTTAGAGAGTTACTGTGTAGGAAGTTTGAGCAAGCCCTTCACTCACAGTTGCTCGTTGCCATCAATTCCTGCTTAGCCATTAGATTCTGGTGCTTATTAAACACAGAAACAATGATAATTATGTTTGGGATAAAGTGTAATCTTGATTTTGTGAAATGGGAAGATATTCAGTGGTACTAATACATGTAATAGTTCAATTATTGCACAAAAATTGCCGTTTGCCTTGAAAAGAGGAGTGTGCACGGTCATTCCCATTGGTCATTCCCATTGGTTCATTAAGGTCGCAGCCGACTACCTGCGAATACGGTGTCCCACAAGGGTCGGTTCTTGGCTCGATTCTTTTCACATTGTATGTGGCTCCAGTCGCTGGTATCATTTCCGCACACGGCATCAATCACCACCAGTATGCCAATGACACCCAACTATACATAACGCTTGATCACATTGACTCTGATACCAGCAACCTAACACGATGTACCAAAGCAGTACGCTGCTGCTTTCTAACTAACGGACTGTGTCTAAATCCAAAGAAGTCTGAAGTCATTGTACTTGACACTCCCTCATCAATAAAATCAATGGTGGATCTAAAAACAGTCAACATTTCAGGCGCGGACATCCCACTATCAGGAACATTTAAGATTTTCGGAGTGATACTCGACTCTAAACTATCATTCAACCAGCATGTCACCGCTGTCTGCAAGGCTTCGTATTCCATATCAAAGCCATGCGTCATATTCGATCGTGCTTGCCACCTGAACTTATGAAAACAGTCGTTTGTAGTGTAGTGAGGGCAAAACTTGACTACTGTAATTCCCTAGTGTACGGCACTACAAAGTCCAACATTGCCAAACTGCAACGCGTCCAGAACTCGCTAGCCCAACTACAGACAGGAACCCGCAGGTTTGATCATGTCACTCCCATATTCGCAAAGTTACACTGGCTGCCTATCAGTTCCAGGATCACTTACAAGATAGCTCTCCTTACACGTAAGACTCTCTCATCCAATCAGCCTGCTTATCTGTCATTGTCCTTACAGCGCTATCAGCCATCCAGATCTCTGCGTTCAGCTACACAAAGCCGTTTGTGTCTCTTCCTGACATCCGTGACTATCGGTCTGAATTCTCCAGGCGTGGATTCAGCAATTCTGCACCAGTCATCTGGAACAGTCTCCCTGTTTACATGCTCACAATAACATCTCATTAGACGTTTTCGTAAAGCGGCTTAAGACCTATTTGTACCGTCTCGCTTTTGTTGTCTGGCCGAAGTAACTCATCCACGCCTACGATTTCTCACTCAGCCGATGGACATGGCGTGTTAACAAATGTCTTACTTACTTACTTGCATAGCATTGGCTCCTGTAGTGAGTGATCTTCCTCTACTTCTCTTCATCTTCTGGCTAGGGTCACTACATGCACTTTCTGTCAGTGCTTGAAAACTGTTCTCTGTTAAGGCTGGGAACAATTTTGAGTAGATATCTTGGAGAGATGCTATATAAATTTACTGAATGATTGATTGAGTGAATTAGCGATATCTGGTATTTCAGCTGAGACTTAACAGCATAAAGAAATTGTCAACCATTGCCACAGCTCTTGGAGTTGAACGGACTAGGAAGGAACTTCTACCCTTCCTGACAGGTAGGGTGGTTAGTCAGTGAGTTCAGGATGCGACTGATGGCAGAGCTTAAACTTTATGCTAGAGACACAAAGAACCCCATTTCCTGAAAGTTCATTTCATGGTCTATTCGGTTCGATTCAATTGTATTCTTTTCTCTAGAATAACTGTGAAATAATGTAACTCTCTGTTTAAACTCATTACCTGTTTTGGTGCATTAACATGACTTTCTAGTTTAAATTTGGAAAGAACATAATTCAGGTTAAAAAATATAAGTTTGGTTATGTTCAGCTCTCATCTACCATATGCAGTCGAAAGTATCTCCCTTGAACCACAGGATTTTGACTTGTGTTAGGGACCAAAAGATCATTTGTATCTGTTCCTTCCTGGACTTTTTTGTGGATGGGATGGAAAAGAGATGTATTTTGATACTATTGTTTCCGCTGACTTTTTAAAAATTAATCTGCGTAATATTTTGTCATTGTGAACAACTTTCAGATACAATCTATGATGAAGATGAAGTTCTTCTGGCACTTGCTGAGCAGCTTGGTGATTTTACACAATACGTGGGCGGTGCTGATTATGTTTACACTCTCTTGGTGAGTATTCCGTCTGGTATTTAGATTTATTTTGTATTTATTTATTTAAATATTTATTTTTTGGTTGAGGAGTTGAGTGATCTGTTGCCCAAAGTGCAAATAAACAGGAATCTAAGCTAAACTTATGGGTTACATGAATGAAGTGTCAGATTTACATTCAGACGCCCTGAAACATTTATGTAAAATATTTAAAGGTTGCTGTTGGCAAATTCTGTGGCATCATGTTGCATTACATTACATGATGTCTGTAGTTCTCTGTGTTGATTGGCTGTGCTTAGCCGCCACTTGAGACCTTGGCCACAGTGGAAGAGACAATCGTAAGGGATCGAGCAGTTGTGTCACTGTGCAAAATTGCTGCTATGCACTCAC
Source organism: Norana najaformis (assembly GCA_964023275.1). NCBI lineage: Eukaryota > Metazoa > Annelida > Clitellata > Crassiclitellata > Hormogastridae > Norana > Norana najaformis. The sequence continues at coordinate 26,921,226 of OZ029920.1, forward strand.
CTGGCAGCTTGGAAAAGCATTTTGTTCCTCTGATCCGACGTCTGTCTGGAGGCGACTGGTTCACCTCGCGCACGTCTGCCTGTGGTCTGTTCAGCGTCGCTTACCCTCGAGTCTCGGGAACCATCAAAGCAGAACTCCGACAGTAAGTTAAGACTTAAACTTAAGATTCATCTGTTTTAACTCACTTTCCCATAATTGTAATTGTAATTTGAGACTTATAAAGTGCCTCTTAGAGGATAAGCTCAACAGAGTTGCTTCCGACCTGAAAAAGTAAAATCGCTGTTAAACAGTACAGTCTTCAGCACTGAGAGGGGGAGAGAAAGGAGCTCAAGTTGCAATTCTTGAGGGAAACGATTCAAACCTAACTTTTGGTTTCCCTGACCCATCAGATTTCGAATAGGTTCTCCAGTGGATTGGATTTTTGACTACAGTTTCACTTGAAGTGACCATCGATTGAATTATGGTGTTACTGATGTTGATGGTGGTGGATTGTTTCACTCAACAGTGCATAGGGCAATGATGGTGCAAACAGTAGTGTTTCTGATATTAATAGTAATGATGGTGATGATGGTAGGTTGTTTCGCACGATGTGTGGAGATGAAACACCGATGGTAAGACGTGCTGCAGCTGCTCGACTTGGAGAATTCGCCAAAGTCATTGATGTGGACCACATAAAAAGCGACATCATTCCTCTCTACACGTCACTTTCCACTGACGAACAGGCATTGCTTCGACACGATCCTTTTCAAGCATTAAAACCACTGTTTGCATTTTCTAGCAAATTATATAAGATTTATAAATTTATATTGTCACTAATAGATGCATTTTTCCCTTATGGTTTTGACTAACCCCCACTAGAGGTACTTGTTGCCTAGACATTGTGCTCTTGCCTACAGGTCTTCACCTCCACTGGTTCAGACTGACTTCCACTGCATTTTGCTCCTAACCACAAATTGAAAGATCCGAAATTGTTTTTGTTGTTGTTGTTGTTGCATAAGGTCAGTCAATCTGAATCTGAGGAGCAAAGCAATTGTGAGTGAAGGACTTGCTCAGGGTCCCTACACATTAATCATCTAAGGGGAGGCTTAAACCCGTACTCTCCACGTTTCAAGCTGAGTGCCCTATCCACTCGGCTACCATGTCTTCATTCAACCAATTATGTTTGATCTACAGAATGAATGGTTGAATATCCTGAATAATTTTACACTGCTTGTCAATAGGTAATGGCAGTATACAAATGCAATAAAGGTATCTGGGATTCTGTATAACTTGCTTATTACACAAGAATTTTGCTATAACACGGTGGGGGAATGAAGTCCAAAGATCAGCTATGGAAAGATGACCTCATTATGACATGACCTAATTACAGTTCAGCTATGGAAAGATGACCTCATTATAACACGACCTAATTATCAGGCGGTTCTAGATGTGGCTCCCAGAGATGATGTTATAATGAGCTTCTAGTGTATTGTAAATAGCCGGCAGTTAGAGTGTGCATATGCATTGTTTTGTTAGGATTCGGTTCGTCAGCTGGCCACTGAAGCGTGCTGTAGCATTGCAGGTCAACTGAAGCATGACGATGCTGACAAGCATCTCATGGTCATTCTTCGTGAAGCAGCTGGTGACAAGTCATGGCGTGTTCGCTACATGGTTGCTGACAAAATTGTTGAGGCAAGCTATTATTTCACTTTTACTGGATAAATTTCTGCATGTTTTTACGTACGTATGTACGCATGTGTGTATGCTTGTGTGGGTGTATGTACCATATGTATGTATTTGCGAATATGTATGTGTGTATATATCAGGTATGTATGTATGTAGGTATGGATGCATGTATGTATGTATGATTGTGTGTATGTATGTGTATATGCACCATATGTATGTATGCACCATATGAATGTATCTACCAATATGTATGTGTGCACATGTGTATATATAAGGTGTGTATGTATGCATGAGATTATATTGTATGTATGTAGGTTTGGATGTATGTATATATCATTGTGTGTATGTATGTATGTATGTATTTATGTATGATTGTGTGTATGTGTGTATGCAAGATAATATAATGTATGTCTGTATGTACATGTGTAATGTATGTATGTAGGTATGCGTGCATGTATGTATGTATGCATGCATAATATTATAATGTATGTGTGTATCTCTATGTCTGTGTGTACACATGTTACATGTGGTTAAGGTGGTGAGAGATGATGAGATTATCAGAATAGGTGATCTCTTCACAAATAAATTTACCGTAAGGTGAGCTTATAATGAAGCATCAGTCTTGGACTGTTTAAACTTTTCAGCTTCAGAAGTCTCTAGGTCCAGAAATCACAAAGAGGGACCTTGTACCAGCCTACCATAACTTTCTCAAAGATGTCGAGGCTGAGGTTCGCACAGCTGCAGCGCGTAGACTCAAAGGTTACATACTTACTTACTTGCAAAAGCTAAATTCGTATGTTATTCCAAGCGAAATTTGCCTTCAAGATTGCAGGTAGTCCCTTGGACTTCCATGTTAAAACAAGATGCCACGTGCATTATTACATGGTTATTGCAGTAACAATATAATTTAATGCTTATAGTAATAATAATAATGACGGTAATGATGATGATGATGGTGATGCTGCGGCTGGTGGTGGTGATGATGATGATGATGATATGATGATGATGATGATAATAATGCCTTTTCTACGGTACATATGATCTCTTATTTAGTTTTCTACTTGTCACCTGATTTTTCATTCCTGTGGGATCATGTGGGGATCACACGTACCTCGGGTTAATAAAAAAAATAACAATATTAATGACATTATGCCACAACAATCCAATGGTTCAATGGAATTGTTTTCCAGGGTGATTTTTAGGAGTCAAACAGCTGCAATGACTATCCATTTCAGAGATGCACTCTCCCATACACAAATAATTTTTTCTACTCCCTCTGGATTTTCTCCTTGGGTATAAAATAATAACCCAAACCTAGCCCGCAAACTGGGTTGAGGCCTGATTTTTCAGAGATCTGCTTCCCACACACTCCTAAGTTTTAATAATAATGATAATAATAATAATGACTTGTTTGGAGAACTGCTTGAACTGTACTATTATGATTAGCGTTATGATTGCATATACTTATTACATACTTATAGACAGTGTTGGTCATGATAATCCTGTTCTATTCATTTCAAATTTTTTGATCATGAGTCAGCTATTGTTGTCTGTTGTTGATTGTTTTTGTTCTTTATTGTAGACTTCTGCCAGAACTTGCCAGGAGACAAGGAAACTGTTGTCCTGACCAGTATAATGCCATGTATCAAGGAGATGGCCATCGATGTCAATGCTCATGTGAAGGAGGCCCTGGCATCCAATCTCATGGCTTTGTCCCCAATAGTCGGAAAGGAAAAGTACATATGTTTGCATATGTATCTACACTGAGCATATATGTGCGTGTATGTGTATGTATCTATGTATGTATTGGGTCTGTAAGTATGTTATTATTTCTGTATTTATTAAGTGCAACTATCTATCGAAGGTACCAGTCGTTGGTGCTAAGCAACTGTGTGCAAAGGACTTGCTCAAGGTCTCTACACAGTAATTGTCTCAAACCCACACAGTGCTTTGTAAAGGAATGCTAAAACCAGTCGGCTACTGTGTCACACAAATGTCCTGTACATATACACGTGTGTGTTTGTGGGTGCGTGTGTGTGTCGAGACGCTTAATATAAAGCCTTTGAAGAATCTGTCAGAAGTGCTGCACACATTGCTAGCCAACAGTCTTCTTCGCTTCTGTGGCTGTCATTATGTAGTTCTCTCAGTAATTGTAATTGTAAATTTAAGATTTATAAAGCGCGTCTTAGAGAATAAACTCAACAGGGGTGCTTCTGACCCGAACAAGTAAAGTCATTGTTAAACAGTACAGTCTTCAGGTGCCTGCGAAAACCTGAGAGGGGAAGAGAGAGGAGGTCGAGTCACAGATCTAGAGAGAGATGGTTCCAGTAGGTGGGACCGACATACGCAAAGCTTCTGGATTGGGTGGTAGCAGTTAGCATGTGAGGGACAAACAAGAGGTCATGGGTGGCTGAACGGAGAGTGCTATGGCCCGGTAACGAGGAGACTAAAGTGCAAAACTCCATGAGGTAAAGAGGAGCTGAACCAGCAACGCAGTTGCACATCAGCAGCTGCGGCACAGTGGTCTGTCGGTAACTTGTTTGGTCAATGATCGTGCAGTCGCGGGTTCAACTCTGTGTAACGACCCTGAGCAAGTTGTTTGCACACACCGTGCCTCTGTCACCAAGCAGTATAATTTGGTACCGACATAAGCTGGGAAGTAAATGGCAAGTCCTGCGATGCACTGGCCCCATGCACAGGACCTTGGGATTCGTCCATTGCTGGCTCTAGGGTCTAGAAAAGGATATGAGCGCCTGCCCTGCATCTCACTTGTGAAATATGGGACATAGTTTACTTTTTCACTCTCAGTAGGTATTTGGTTTAGATAAGTCATTTTGTTTTTTGCTCTGCTTAGTTTGTTGTTTGATTCGTGTTGTGTTCAGGACAATGGAGCACATTCTTCCGCTGTTTATGATTCTTCTTAAAGACGACAATGCAGAAGTGCGATTGAACATCATCTCTAATCTCTACACCGTCAGTGAGGTCAGTTTTGAATCTCATCAACCATCTCTAATTATTAATATTAAGATCATTAATTATATCCACTATTCAAAATATAAGTTTTAAGGCAATTCATCCTACAAACCTGGGAATATCTTACAATGTCACAAGAATGCCTGGAAAGAACCAGGTTTTCCAGAAGTTTCCATGCATAAGATCAGCATTGGAGTACCTGAAAAATTCAGTTTTGTTATGTGTTTTTATTGTAAGGTAAGGTAAGGTCAGGTAATCACTCTTGTATTATGTGCCCCTATCAAAAGTAGTCAGTCCTCTGAGATGTGGTCCTGGGGTTGGAGAATATTTTGGTTGAAGCACTAACTGGATTACTACAATCAAATGATCAATAATAAGTCAATGAATGTTTTACCTTACCTTAAAATGTATACTGCCATTCTCTATAAAAACGTAGATGTTTAACAGCCTGAAAAGGTGCTGTATAAATTTAAAATATTTGTGGTGTACTTAATTATATTAACTTGCACTTTATAAATTTAATAATAATGATAATGATAATAATTATATTTATATTCCCAGAATAATGCTTCCCTAATTTTTGCAATCTGAGGGATCATATGTACCTAGGGTAAAAAAATTTTTAAAACAACAATGATGATGATGATGACTACGACGATGATACAGTGATATTGTACAAGTGTCGATTGATTTACAGGTGATAGGAGTTAAGCTGCTGTCACAGAATGTTCTTCCAGCGATCGTTGAATTGGCTGAAGATGGCAAATGGCGAGTGAGGCTGGCAATCATTGAATACATGCCACAGATCGCTGGGCAACTGGTAAGAACCAAACCAGAAAAACCTTTAGTGTTTTTGCATCTGAAAAGTAGCTGCTCCTTTTCTTGTATCTCGAGGTGGATTGTATGGCAGCCCAGATGAAACTCCAGGTGGCCGTCAGATGACAGTCCAGATGTGACGGGTTCATATGTGACAGTTCAGATGAAAATCCAGATGACTGTTGACATGAAAATCCAGATGGACGTCCTACTGACAATCCAGATGACAGTTCAGATAAAAATTCAGGTGACCACTCACATGGCAATCCAGATTAGTGTTCAGATTACTGCTCTGATGGCATCCAGATAACAGTTCTGATGACAGTCCAGATGACTGATCAGATGACAATCCAGATGACAGTTCATATTGTAATTGTAATTAGTAACTTCTGTAGCGCTGGTATCTAATGCATGAGGCATCAGCCGATGGTGCACCACAGCCAAGCGTCAATCAGTTCAATATCCAGAATTCATATGAAACACCAGATGACAATCCACTTAACAGAGATGCAGCTAGATTGGCCCAATATCGACAATCCTTCATTGAAAAATCACAAAAAGAAGCAGATTTTCCAAGAATTTGCCTTCAACAAGTGTTGAGCAGAAGAACTTGATGAATTCACTCTTGTGGTACCATCCACTTAAGTGGCATAGTTTTGATTCCTTGCATAATATATTTCCATTTGCTGTTTACTAATCATGTTGTTATTTTTTGACAGGGTGCAGATTTTTTTGAGGAGAAGCTGAGTGCTCATTTCATGGCCTGGCTGCTTGACCACGGTCAGTGCCTTATATTTATTTAATTGGTTTAATATTCTTTTATTTATTTTAAGTAAGCCATTTACTTAATTTGTATAGAACCTCTTCAAGATATCTACTCAGGAGCACTTCCAGTATGCGAGAATGAATCAGATTGAATTTGTGTGTGCCTACGCGCGTGATGCATATTGCTCTGTGGACTTCAACCGCACTTCTCCGATGAATTTCAATATTTGACTACAGTTTCACTTGAAGCAACCATTGGTTGATTTCGTATGCATTATGACAATGGTGCTATAGAAGTCTTCAGAGTAGATTAGATTAGATTGTGATGGTGATTGCATTTGTTGTCTTTGAAGTGTTCGCCATACGTGAAGCATCGATGAACAGCCTGAAGCTGCTGATCCAGAAGTTTGGAGTTGATTGGGGACAGGCAAACATCATACCTAAAGTCCTCCAGCTCTCACACAATCCAAACTACCTTCATCGACTCACCTGCCTCTCCAGTATATGCGTAAGTTGACTGTGGAGATGGGGGCTTTGGAATCCAGCATAAAACGTTTCTCTTAGTTTACTTTGCAATACACATTGGCCAGCCGACTTACCTCTCATCTTTGCATGCCCCTCAGATTAGTAAAGTTTTTGTTTTCTGTTCAGTTTTGGTTGTCATTATATATTCTGCATTGTGAGTTTTTGTTGTAATTAGTTATCGTTATTTCTTGAGTTTTAGCTCTAGTTGTAGTTCTAGTTGATAATAACTAAAACCTTGACTTTGAGTTATTACATTCTGAATTTTAGTTACTTTTAGTTATAGTTGTTTGAGTTTTCTCTAAGGTGTTTTTAAAATAGCTTTGAACTCATTTTAAGAATGTTTTGTTACATTTTGCTTCGATGATAATTGTAACTACGAACTCCATTTCTTTAGTGCCTAAAAAGCTAAGTTGTTGGAACCAACATTTTTGTAGGTTTGCAATAAAAACAAACCTAGTGAGGCAGGAATGGTTATAAGTGGTTCCAAGTCAAGATCCAAGATAACAACTCGCCATATGTTTGGAATATTCCTTCAGAGTATGTTTTTTAAGGTGGCACTGGAAGAAAACCTTTGATATATATTTATCTCTTAGTGGATAACAGTTTTACTTGGATTAGATTAGTCTAAGGTAATATAATGTAAATGCTTAGTTACAAGCATCCGTCAAAAGGGTCTTTGGATTCCTTGAAGAGATTCTGTATATAACCATTAAAATACAATAGAGCTTCCTATGTTTATTGCAGTGACATAGTCGATCTTATCTAATCTAATGTCTTCTGTAAATAAATATACACGTTTTCCTATGGCGACCATATGCCCTCGACCCTGCTCATTTTTCACTGAATTTATCGGGGTAAGATCCTTCACCACCGCTGCCCATTTGAATGGGCACCATGCCGTTTAAATCCCTATGGCACATACTATGCTGCTGTAGCACTGATATCGTAATGCACCGGGCACTAATTTATGCTGGCTTCAAGTGAGCGTCCAGTGTGGAATAAAGTTTGATTTATTGATTAGGTTATTCGGTTCTTTTTGCAGACGCTTTCCGAAGTCGTTGGTAAGGACTTGACGATGAAGCTGATGTTTCCAACAGTGCTCAGCATGGCTGCTGATCCAGTGGCCAATGTCCGTTTCAACGTAGCGAAGACACTTAAAAAACTGGGACCATTTTTTGACCAGAAGTGAGTCTTTGCATCTAAGCATTCTGTGCATCATCCTAACAAATAAACTTTCTTCATTTAGGCATGGTAATGTTGTAATTGCTGATGGATAAAGGTGTATTCATTCACTTATTCGTTCATTCATTCATTCATTAAGAGCATTTATATAAAGCCCCTACAAAGATTAGTGTCGATGCATTATTACCGTGATAGTATAGAGGTATTTAGATTGAATTGGATTTGATTATCAGAATATGATGGATTTGATTTGATGCAATTAACTTTGATGTTATTTATTAGATTAATTAGACTAGATTAGATTAAATGTGATTCATTTGGTTAGGTTATTGTAATTAATGTGCTTTTATTTGATTTGATTAGATTTATTAGAAATGCAAGAGGACATGCTAAGTGGTTGCTCTGTTGTATTTAATTTTAATTGGATTAGATTAGATTAATTAGAGCTAACCCTTTGGACCCACCGTCCCTGAGCAGCTGTACCCTCCACGTGCTTCCTGGCCCAAAAATTGACTTTTTGGGAGAATATTTTCCATTTGTATTTACTATGGGAGTATGTATTTAAGTGGGACATGGTGGTGTAATGGTATGTTCGATGCCTCGTAATCGGAGGGTCGCGGGTTCGAATCTACCTGACGCCACTGCGTAGCGACCTTGGACAAGTTGCTCACTCACAGTTGTCTGTGAGGAAGGCAACGGGAAACCACCTCACTCATCTCATCCCCGGGTGGCATAAAGTCAATGGACCTGCCTTTGGGCAGAAAACTCATCATCATCATCATTTACTATGATCATTATAGTCGTTCTTTATAAGCATGAGAAACAATAGAAACTGACTATGAGCAGCATGGTCTACCATTATTTCATGATATTTAGTGTTCACTACTCCCAAAACATGACACATTTGACAACAGTGTACCAATTTCACGGTCACAAACTTTTTTACTGCACTTTGACTGTTGCGCTGTTTTATGAAACACGACCATCAAATATCAGTCTGTTGGTTGCTGTATTTTATCTCCCATACTCTTTGTTCAAATGATAGCCCTTCCAGGAAGTGGCACCCTGGCAAATACACAAATACACGTGGCATTCAGTCCAACAGAGGGCAGTCTTCATCATTTTTGTATAGATTTTCATCTTTTCCTTTGTCTGGATTTACTTATTTGAAGTGATACATCTTCTCACGACAGACAATGCACGTTTTACTTCTGGTTGCTTCAGCAGGTTTGTCTGGGTGATAAACTCCCACATTTGCAAAACGATTTGCATCGGCATCAACTGACAAGCGCTTTTTGGTGCCCACAGGGGCTATGAAATTCCCAGCAAGTTGCATGCAAACATCATACAAAGTCATAAAATTTTCAAACTCTCTTCCTGCTGCCATTGTCTTGATCTTTTTCTCAATGATGTATGCGTTGAACAGACATGAGAATATTGCCTTCATCTGCAGTTGATGGGGTCATCTGTAATGTCTGTGAGTTCGGTAGAGCTGTTTCATCTGATTATTCATATCGCATCAAAACATATTGCACGTGTACCAGACGTGGACAAGTCAGCTGTTATCATTAGACGTACATGTACTATTCAGTTGTCTGCACTTAAGTGATCTTGGTGGTGCACTGGAAGTTGTTACACATTCGTTATCACTTCACTGTCACTTTCAGAAGTTTCCATTTCAACCTACCAACATGTTTTGTAGGCACTAACTAAACTTTCACTGCAGTCACCATCTCACCACATATTGACTGCTTCTTGCAAACTGTTGCTTTTTTTACTGCCGCAATAGGTTTATCTCTAATCTGTTTCTTCAACATTTTGTTATGCATAATACTCGCTCAACATAGAAATAACAGCACAAAATGTGTCACTGACCAAAGGCTATTTATTGAGTAATATTTTAAAAAAAATAGCACAATCAATATAATGCATTATCCCGCTTATGCAGGATCTGGGTGATAGGCCATCGCTACTCATCCCATTATAGCGATATGGAAGGGATAGGTAAAATTTGATCATTCTGCTTTTGCGGGATCTCGGGTCCAAAGGGTTAAACTGCTTCTAGATATGTGGCATATTAAGTGAAATTTAACATCATTTTACCGGTAGATTTTATTAGGTTGTATTAGAGTAGATTTGATTTGATTAAATCTAACTAAACCTACTTTGTGGCATACTAAGTGAAACGCTGTAATTTTCATTTCAGTATCCTTCAGCAGCAGGTGAAGCCGTGTCTGCATAAACTAAGAAATGACGCTGACATTGATGTTCAGTTCTTCGCCACCGAAGCCATCGAAGGTAGGAGCGGAATCCATGTTTCCATGGATAAACTGGAGACGCTGGTGCATGTTTGGGTGTTGCTTGCCTGGTTAGAATTTGCGCGTTCAGATATTTGTACATGTCTTTCAGAAATCCTTCAAAATATGCTAAATGGTATTGGTGTCCAAATTTAAGTTCATTGGCACAAACTTTTGCAAGATACAGAGATTCATGCACAAGTTCATGCGCACACACAAACACACACACACAAACACACACACACAAACACACAATATATATATATATGTATGTATATGTAAGTTCATACATATGTACAGATGTATGTAGGGTTTGCTTAGATATGGGGTAACAATCCTCTTTCCCTAGTGAGGGTAATCTTAGCCCCAAACTACGATATTGTTCTTCCTCTTCTGTTTCAGCTCTGAAGTTGTAACCTTCTTTAGAGTTTTGTGGTAAGTGAGCTGATTCTTACATCATCATCATTATCGTAATCATCATTAGTTCCTGGTGGAGATAGACGTGAATAAATTATGTTAATTTTTTCAGGCATTTGACAAATATACTGATCTTCTCATTCAGTCCAAGTCTTGTTGTCTTCATTTATGTATACTGCACATGATTGGCTTCTTCCTCTTCTTCCCCTTATCTTTCTGGTTATCCAATCCCAAACACCATCCACCATAGCCATCTGACAGCTTGCCTGACTCTTGGATCTTGATCTTACCCTTTCTGCTAATCGATTTTTTGTTTTGACTGAGCACCTGTGAATAAGCTTGTTCCCACATCTTAGCTTTCACTGGGCTCTGCAGAAGTCTGAAGTTTTCCAATTATGATTGGCTTCAGCAATAGCAAGAATGACTGCCTAAATAAATAAGTAGTTGAACGGTAACTGAGCTACTTTGAAGGCACTATTAAATGTTCAGTTACATTACATTAAATAACAGAACCTTTGTATGGTTCCTCTTGAGAATTTCTCAGTTGATCCGCAGTGTCTGATACGTTTCTTTTCAGTCCAGCGTCTGTGATCTGGAGATGGAGTCTTTCTTATGGATTTCTTACAAACTTCTCTCAACAACATGAAAATGCTAGCCGATCATAATAATTCTTAACAATTCATAGGAATTTAAATTCTCAATGCTCTGAGTTTCATCGTAATTCTACAAAGTAACTTGTCAATGCTTGAGTGATTTTCTGTTAGAATCTTAGCTGGTATCGTTTTCTTTTCTCATGTTGACATTTGGTCTCTCTGTATTGCTTGCTGTTTTGTGATAATTTATTTGATTGCTTTGCCAGTATTTTCTACAGTATTTTTGTTTTAAATGAAAACATCTGACATCTTTTTCTTTGTGATATTTATACTTTTTCATGAATAGGAGATGTTTTAATTTTTTTAATAGGCAATCTAACTTGTCAAGCATATGCTCTGTATGATTATTTATTTTATATAAATTATAATAGTAACAACAGTAATTATAATAAACTACTAAGATAACAGGTTTGTAGCTTTATTAGTAAGATTTGTATGCTTAGATTCTCCAGAAAGTGATTGCTAAATTTAGTTTTTTTAAATTTAATTAAAATTAATTAACAGTGATTAAATATGCTTGTAGGCAATTTGCAGTTTTACGGATTTTGTTACTGTATGTGTTCTGGTTATTTGTATAGCACCTTTTTTGATCCTTTCAAATGCACTGTTCTGTATTTGTTTACTTTTTACTTTATTTATTTGTTTATTCTTTATTTGGTCATTTGTTGAACCCTATACTAACATAATAACGACATACAAGATATCTTGGCCATGGGATAAGAACCTCTAGAGAATATCCTTCTTTATGGAAACTAATTAGGATTTTTTCTTCTTGGATTTTCAATCCTAGGTAAATCACAATTGTTTGATCTTTACAGATTTAGTTTTACTGAATAGTTTGAATCCTGGAAGCTGTTTTTGCACGTGTCTCTCATTGTTCATTTTGGATCAGATTAAAATCCTACTGGAAACTAAAATCCCATTGGCTGCTTATATATTTAGAGATAGTTGAGATATCTGATATTTTATTTGCATAATTTATTAATTTGTAAAACATAAACATTTATTTCATTGCTTGTCGTTATTTAAATTTGTTAGTCACAACTTTTCTTATTTTTTAATTTGACTTCATTGCTCCCAAGACTTTTATGTAGGTTCATTTGCCCTTTTCTAGAGTAATAATAACAGTAATATTTGTAATTCTGAGTTTTTCTTGTGAATGTGCATATACAGTTAAACTCCTGTTTCATGAGTTGTTTCTTGTGTTGTTGCTCAAATTGCGCTTGGTTCCTCGGTTCCTGTTGTTGACATTGTTGTTGCTTTGCACTCAACTTACAGTTGCTGTTGCTGATGTTATATCTGTTTATCGTTCCAGGTAGTTGTCTGAGCATTTTTGATTTGGTTGCTTCTGTTGTGGACAAGCTGTAGGAGATACATGGACTTCAGACTGATTTGTGAAGTGTTGAACTTGTTGACAAGAGCCAAACAAACCAGTGCCTCAGTTATATAGCACAGTCTCGTTCTGCAACAGTTTTCTGACCCATTATACAATACAAACTCATCAATGCTCCACCACTTGCAATTTCTGCATCGGCCTTCCAGGCAAAGCTGAGAATATTCCTCTTTTGCAGATCCTATCCTGACACATCTTCTTCCTCTTATCTCTCCAACACCAAACACCATCCCTCATAGCTGCCACGCTGTCTCTCCGTCTGACTTTTGGATCTTGACCTGGAACCGAACCCTTTTGCCTATCGATTTTGTTTTGACTGAACGCCTGTGAATAAGCTGATCCCTGCAACGTGGCTTTTGTTGAGCGCTGTGGAGATCTCGGAATTACGATTCTTCTTATCCTCTGCTTTCTTCTGTTCCTCATCCTCTTCTCATCTTCTGTTCCTCTTCTTTTTTCGTCTCATCTTTTCCCTCACTATTCCTGTAATTCATTTATCTTTCACTCCTCCATTGTGTACTCCTTCCTTTAATAATAAAGAAATATTCTCTTCCACGGTTTCTTCCTTTTCTTCATTTTTGGTCTATCGGCCGTACCTGCGGTCTGCAGCGGTGTGTCGCTGTGGATTCTTGTCATTCCTTCTTCCCCTTATCTGGCCTGTGGATCCAATTCCAACACTTAACCTACCCATTGTATCCGTCTGACTGTCTGCCTGCCCGACTTTTGGATCTTGACCTGGAACCGAACCCTTCCTGTCTATCGATTTTGTTTGGACTGGGCGCCTGTGAATAAGCTGGTTTCCTCAACTTGGCGTTCGTTGGGCGCTGTAGAAATCACGATTTTACTGTTACGATTCCTTTAGTTGGTCCTTATTACGGTCCTTCTGCTTCATAAACAGCTGTGCCATTTCAGGCAGAATTTCGGCAGTCTGACCCTCCCGTACGGAGACATTATTAATGAATTTCCTCGTCCTCTTCCTTCCTCTTCAGCGGCTTTCCTCTCCATGGACGTCTAAACCTCGGGAGGATAACAATATTTCAACAAGTTTTACGGTACACGTTGTTTCAGCTTAATGTAAATAAAACGCGTGTCTGAGAGTAATTAATTGTTTTGTGGTATTTCTTGCAGCCTCTCCCTAAACTTTCACTTTTCGTGGTTCTCTTCCTCGAGGGATCATATGTAGCCCTACCATGGGCATAAATTTATATATATATTGCTTATATACACTACAATTTGTCCGATTGTTTATCAGATTTCTACTCCTCATTCTTTCTCATCGTTTTTTATTCCTTCAGCTCCCCACCTTCCTCGGTTTGCTCCCTCCTCTCCCGAATACACTTTCCACCACTCCTGCTCATCTTGCTCCCCATCATCCCCACCGTCTCCTCCGTCTTCCTGTGGGCCTGCATTTCTTCGTCATGTTGCCTGACATACCCTAGGCCTACCAGCCTAAGCTATATTAGGCCTGGGCATACTCATACTTTTTTCCACATCTTCTCATTTGTAGGCCGACATTTCTTTGTCATGTTGTCCGATATGCCCAAGTCCTACCAGCCTCGGCTACAGGCCTCTGAGTAGGCTTACCGTGACATTGAGTTGAACAGTTTGATCACTATATCATGGAAATCTTATCAGCTACAGACGGACTTGGCCAACAGAAAAACACCACCGAATAGAGCAGGCCACAACAGCATCCACCGCAGCAGCAGTAGAAGTGCTCAGCAGCATTTGCAGCAGCAGCAGCAGCGGAGAAGTTAAAGATTATGACCTCCTATCACGTGACATTGCTAAGGCCATTTTTGAATTTCGTTCCCTTTAGGCAACAACACGACATCAAAAAAGATTTACTTCATTTACATATAGAAATTTCTGGTAGATTTGCTTTTTTGAAGACTCCGGGGATCAGATGGCCTTGAAATCTTTGGACTCTTAAACAGTGTCCGTCCGCCTACTTAAAAAATAAATGAACGCACGCCTAAATAAATTTCTTGTATGCATTCTTAATTGGCGTTTAAGAGGGTCACGTGACGATTTCATCAGAGTTCCCGTGTCGCAGAGTTCCCAGATCTACGGTGGCGTATTGCGGCTTGATACACGTTTAAACTTCATTTTGCAAAATTTCAACGAGAGCTTACGTAAAAGTAGCAAAATATTATTTGGAGACTTCAACAGGCTTGTAAATTTCGTAGTTATTTAGTATAGACGTAGGTTACAGTACCACGGTAGTTTATAACAATTTTCATTTAGTTACCAATCACATAAAATGCATAAAATTAGTTTTTCGCATTTTGTAAGGCGGTCATCTAGCCTCTCTGTTGTAGAATCGAGCCCTTCCCCGCAGCCTTGTAAGGACAGATCTGCCATGCCCCATCTGACTTTAGGACTAAGTTGGCTAGGACTAAGATGGCTGGCGTGGCCCTCTGTAGCCACCCTTGCAGCTGTGGGCTCTGTACCTCCTCCTTCCCTTACTCCTGCTTCTCCTCTACCTCTTCATCTAACTCTCATCCTATACCTCATCCACCTTTTATCTACCTCATTCTAGCCAGCCTAGTTAGCGACATCGGTAAGTGCGTACGCCAAGGAGCCTCTGTGCGTGATGATCCCAGTTCGCGTTCAGATCGTGGCTTATTTCAGAGATTTAAATCCCGGGATAGTACGGTCCGTGCATGGGGACCTTAAGTGGCGTGGCGGCCATTCAAACGGGCAGCGGTGGTGAAGGATCTCACCTGATAAATTCATTGCAAAATGAGCAGGGTCGAGGCCATATGGTTGCTACTTGAAAAACCTATATTCGTAATTATCCTCTTTCTCCTCCTCTTCTTCTTCTTCCATGTTTCATCGTCCTCTGACATCTTCTCCTAATGCTTTTTTTATATCTTCTCCATCGCCTCCTGTTCCTAATCCTCGTCTTCCTCTTATACAGACTCAGCAGATGTCTAGCGTTGTGACATTTCAGATAATGTAGAATCCTAAACGGCCCGGCTTGTGTCCGTCACAGTCAACCGTAGAAATAACCGCTGCGTCGTCTGACTGCAGGGCGTCCGATAGGCGGAGAATCTAGTTCGAGAGACTACGTCACATGTCCAGCAATTTCTTTTCCTCTGGCTCCATCTGAAGGAGACGAAGGACTCAGCGGATACAGCTTCAGGTAAAAATGTAAATGTACACGGTTTCCTGTAACGACCGTATATGGCCTCGACCATGCTCATTCGAGCTCTTAGTTTTCTCTCGAACAAAGTTTGACTTTAAAATGTTTTACAATAGTACATAATTTTTACTGATCGTAATCGTAATCTTAATCTCGAGATTTCTACAACGCCCAACGAAAGCGGGGACCAGCTTATTCACAGGCACTCAGTCAAAACAAAATCGACAGGCAAGGATGGTTCGGCTCCAGGCCAAGACCCAAGAGTCAGGCAGGCAGGCGGCTAAGGTGGGTGGTGTTTGGAATTGGATCAGCATGGTAGCTAAGGGGAAGAAGAGGAATCAGAATAGGATCTGAGGAAGAGGAGTGTTTTCAGTTTTGAGTGGAAAATCTGGGCAGAGATTGCAAGGGATGAAGTGACGGTGAGTTTGTTTGTATTACGGATCAGATAATTGTCGTTATTTTGGTGGCAGTTTATTCCAGAGGAGATTGTGCTTTCTATTTTACTGTTTAGTATGCATTGTTATTTGCAAAGTGTGGGCGTTTATCTCTCGCCAATAAAGGTTACTTACTTAATTACTTAAGTGTGACAAAAGAAAGGAAAAGAAGAGGACGACGAAGAGAAGGAGGACAAAATGGCGGGAAATACAATGGATGCGATCAAGAAGAAGATGCAAGCGATGAGAACGGAGAGAGAAGTGGCGCAGGAAAAAGCCGACCAACTGGAAAAGAGGCTTGTCGAACAGAAGTCGCTCAACGAAAAGGTTAGGCCGTCTTTCGTGTATCCCTCCAACCAGTTGCGGCTTCAGGATTGCTTGCGTGGGGGAAGAGCTTTTCCAGAATGGCACCACATTCGGGAGTCCACCATGCACGGGTTTGGTCTGAGGGGCGTCTGGATTAAAAAAGGGGCGGAGAGACGAAGCGCCCACTTCTTTAGCTAAATACACCACTGCCTCCAACCCTTTATCCCTCTTCTTTCCGCCCTTTTTCCCCAGCCATTCCAATCCTCTTTTTGCGCCACCAGTTCCTCCCTCTCTCATTCTTTGTTCTCTCCACCCCAATTTTTTCCTCATCTCTTCTATCATTTCATTCACCCTTTCTTCCCTCATTTCTACCACCTGTCCAGTATTCATCCACCAGCTCCTTCATTCCTCTTCCTTCATTCGTCCCTTCATCCGCATGTTTCTGACCAAAACAAGCAAACATATCATAAACAAAGAAAGATAAACAAGTAAATAAATTTCCTTTTCTTTCAATTCCAGCAACAGGAAGAAATTCAGAACCTCCACAAGCAGATAGCTCTGCTGGAGTCGGACCTTGACCAGGCCCAGAACCATCTGGCTGAGGCAACGACGAAACTAGAAGCCACCGAAAAGGAACTGGGAACGGTAATCACGCTCCCATATTCATGTTCAGTGTCCGATTCAGATCAAGTCCATATTCACGTTCAGATCCATGTTCGCAATAAAGACAATTTTCACTTTCAGATCCATGTTCAGATTCCTTCTGCGTCTTAAGATAACAAATGCGGGCTTTCTTTCTGTACCTTCCTTTGTCTGTCTGCCTCTGCCTCTGCCTCCGTCTGTCTGTCTATCTGTCTGTCTATCAGTCTGATTGTCAGTTTGTCTCTGCCTCTGTCTGTCTCCACATGTCTGTCTGTATGCCTATCTATTTCGGTATTTTTCCAGGCTTCCCTCATACTAAGACGCTGTGCACACTTGAATCATAGGTACGCCTGGTATTCGCTCTGCAATTTTCTAAAAATTTAATTTAAACTTTTTAATTGAAATGCGTAAAACATCCTACAGATGACTCGATATCTCTGTCTCTTCTTTATGTTTCTTCTCTTATTTATGTTTCTATCTCTGTCCCGTAAACTGTATCTATCTCTATATCCCTCCGCCAGTTCGCACGTCCCCTTTTCTCGCCTATCAATGCGCGCACTACTTCGCTTGCCCTATCTCCTGCAGCTTTTCACTCAAGGCTGAAAACCGAACTTCAAGCTATCCTTTCCTACTTCTGCTCCTGCACCATCTCATAAGCACCATCACCAACGATTTACACTGTAGCACTATGCTGTCTTCCCGGCTTGACCTCCCGGGTCATGACCTGGGGCATCGAAACTGACCAAACAACGTGGCTCTTGCGGACTTGATTTTAAAAAGCTGATCTTTGTGACGCAGCTTTTTATGGCACTGAGAAATTTCAGAGACTTGCATTTACATGTTCTCTCAAACTTATATCTGTTCTTGTTGTTTCATCTAAATGTAAATGTACACGAGTTTCTATAGCGACCGTATAACTTCAGCCCTGCTCATTTTTCAATGAATTTATCTGATAAGATCTTTCACCACCTCTGCCCATTTGATTAGAGGGCACACCATTTAAGGTCCCCGTGTGCGGACCGTGCTAGCCAGAGATTCAAAACTCTGAAATAGTGGCGACTCCAGGATTGCTTGCGTGGGGAAGGGCAATTCAGAGGGGCGCCACATTCTGGAGTCCACCATGCACGAGTCTGGTCTGAGGGGCGCCGGCATATAACAAAGAGGGGCGGGGGAACAGCCCCACGCCTATATCAAAATCCGCCACTGGTCTACATCTGTCCCTTTCGCTTAATCTATCTCTATCTCCATAACCTCAGCCTCTGCCCCTGAAAGAATTCTGAAAATAGCAAGACCAGAATCTTTTAGCAACAAAGCGCCCAGAAACAATAATAATAATTTACTTCTCTTAAAATCTTACGATTCTGTTCTCGGGCCCTTTCGAGATACAGAGCCGATAGTGGCTCCTTACTTGTGTGTATATATATATATATATATATATATATATATATATATGTGTGTGTGTGTGTGTGTGTGTGTGTGTGTGTGTGTGTGTGTGTGTGTGTGTGTGTGTGTGTGTGTGTGTGTGTGTCTGTCTGTGTGTGTGTGTGTGTGTGTGTGTGTGTGTGTGTGTGTGTGTGTGTGTGTGTGTGTGTGTGTGTGTGTGTGTGTGTGTAAGGATATCTATAGTTATAGCGTCAACCTGTAGAGCCCATATTTATGTGTACATAACAGAGGCGTAATTGTTCTGTAGACAATTCCCTTGGGTTTGGATGCCATTTGAGGCGAGGCTGGCCATTTGGAGCAGGTCTGGTGCTTGTAATCAGCCCTAAACGTCGAGAAAAACACGCTGACTTGGTCTTAAACTCTTAATTGATAGCGGTGGATTTAATGAGCTCTGTGGAAGTTCTTGTGCCGCCTACTGGCCACAGCGTTATAAACTAGACAGGCCCTAGACTGTAGGCTGTATAGGCCTTAGGCTGTCTGCCTCAGACTGAAGAGAAAGCGATGCTTGAAGGTTAAAGTATGGAAGGGGGTTATCCGGCGTCTGACACGTCACCCTGCCCTCGCAGTTTGAACTCGGAACTCTGCCTTTGTCTGTCTTTGCGTTTCTGTCTTTTGTCTTTCTGTTTATCTGTCTCTTTGTATGTTTTTGTTTCTATATATGTTTCTGTCCTCTCTTTCTGAGCCCCTCTCCTCAGCCTTCTCTCTCTCTCTCTTTCTGAATCCTTCTGTGTCCCAGTCTGTCTCATTCTCTGTCTCTCTTCTCAATCTGTCACTGTCTCCCACTCAGTCCACTCCCATTCGCTCACACTGTATGGATGCACTTCTTGCTTCCTAATGCTGGTCCAAGCTGCCTCTGCTGCTGCAACTGCTGATAACGCTTCTGAGGCTGGCCAAGTCTGATGCTTGGTGCCGAAGCTCGCGTTGACCCGATATTGAAGTTGCGCGTTTCTGTTCCATGTCACGATTGGTTCTTGTCCTCGAGGACTTGTTTACGCCTCAAAGCCTCCCCTTCCTTCCCTTCCCTTCCCTCGGTTTCCTCTATGCCTCCCATCTTTCTCCTTTAGGACACGACCTCCTATGCCATTTACTTCCAAGTAAATGACGCGGCAATGGCAACTGACTTGCCCTGCCATTACCACATATTCAAACTGGCATGCATGGCCGATACAGTACAACTCCAAGGAATAGCGGTCCTTTAAGCTAACCGCGAGAGGTATGGTGTGAGTGACGTATTTTTCTTGATCTTGGCATATGAGGGCGGATGGTCAATCCTCTCCATTGCCGTCTGATCCTTTAGGAATTATTAAGGGCAACAATCTAATCCTATTCGGATTGCCTGTCCTTCGTAACCCGTCTTCCGGTCTCTGGGACTTCAGTGATCTGGGTTGATTGTGTCTAAGGGACTGTGATTTCGGAAAACAGCTTTGCTCAGAAGAGAGCATTGATTGATGCCTTAATGTGCAATATGATAATAGCGCTATAGAAGTTTCCAGACTGTATTATATTAGCTTATATTAGTTTTGAGTGGAGTGTATTATATTAAGTAAGATCTGATCAGATTAGATTAATACTGTCAAATCGAGTTCATACAGTATTAGCCTACTGCTTGGTGACTGAGGCACCTGTTTGCAGTAAACCGTACATAAATATTTAATAAACAGTAAACAAGTATTTAATAAACGAGAGAGACATGCATCACAGGTACGAATATCTTACCTAACTTAAGGTTACCATGCCAACGAGCGCACCTTGTTCACTGTTTCTTGTGATTGGTTGTTGAAGCAAGAGGCGGAGATTGCGGCTCTGACGCGAAGAATCCGATTGGTCGACGAAGACTATGAGCAGACATCATCACGGCTCCAGCTGGCTTCGCAGAAGTTGGAAGAAGCGTCAAAAATGGCGGAGGAAACGGAAAGGTATGGCAGTCTCGTGATTGTAAGTCTGGCAGCCACGAGATGTCGTTAAACACGTCATATTTCTAATAATACTCTAATTATTAGGTAATTATTATTTTGGCAGCCATAAGATGTCGTTAAACTATGGACACTAAATCACAGCCATGGCAGATAGATGTCAAGATTTTTGCCCCACTTGCGCTACGGCGAACTTCGCTATAAGATGAGTACACTGACCGTACACTGTCGGTGGAATGATTAGGCGACGAGGGAAAGTACTTGTCACCTTCTTTCATATGCCAAGGTTAAGCAAAACGAAGACGCTAACACATCACACACACACACACACGATTGCCTCTCTGGTTAGCTTGAGGGACTGCCCTTCTTCTTTATTCTTTTGCTGGAGGACTAGACAGGTCTAACGTAGGCTATGGGCCAACATGTCAAGTAGGCCTAATGTTTAGGTATAAAAGTCTTTATTGAATGCTAAAAGACCTTAAATATAGACCTAAAAATCTTAATTATAGGCATGAATGCCTAAATTATGGGCATTAAACATCGTTTGACTTATTATAGGCGTAAAGGTAAAGTAAAGGCTTTATGCTCTATGTATATAAAGTAAAGGCCTTATGCTCTTATGTAAAGGCCTTGAAGGCCTTATTTCTGTATAGGCCTGTAGGTCTTAACAACTGGGCTAGAGTAATGTCTTAAAGGTATTGTTGTTCTTGTTGTTGTTGTTGTTGTTGTTGTTGTTGTTGTTCTTCTTCTTCTTCTTCTTCTTCTTATTATTATTATTATTATTATTATTATTATTATTATTATTATTATTATTATTATTATTATTATTATTATTAAGGATTTGATTGATTTGGCTGCAGAAACCGGAAGGCGTTGGAGAGCCGGAGTCTGGCTGATGATGAGAGGATAACATTCTTGGAACAGCAGCTCAAGGAAGCTAAGTACATCGCAGAGGACGCCGACAGAAAGTACGAAGAGGTAATAAAGTACGAGAAAGTAATTAAGTACCAAGAGGTAATAAAGTATGAAATGGTAAGAAAGTACGAAAAGGTAAGAAAGTAGGAAGAAATAAGAAAGTACGAAAAGGTAAGAAAGTACGAAAAAGTAATAAAGTACGCAGAGGTAATAATGAAATGGTAAGAAAGTACGAAAAGGTAAGAAAGTAGGAAGAAATAAGAAAGTACGAAAAGGTAAGAAAGTACGAAAAAGTAATGAAGTACGCAGAGGTAATAAAGTATGAAAAGGTAAGAAGGTACGAAAAGGTAACAAAGTAGGAAGAAATAAGAAAGTACGAAAAGGTAACAAAGTACGAAAAAGTAATGAAGTACGCAGAGGTAATAAAGTATGAAAAGGTAAGAAGGTACGAAAAGGTAACAAAGTAGGAAGAAATAAGAAAGTACGAAGAGGTAAGAAAGTCCGAAAGGTAATGAAGTACGAAGAGGTAAGAAAGTACGAAAAGGTAATGAAGTGCGAACAGGTAATAAATGACGAAAAGGTAATAAAGTACGAAGAAGTAAGTCACTTGGCTACTTCAACTTCTCAACCATTGCCCATTTCTCAGACGGCACAAAAGGCAAGTGGAACGTTCAGTGTGTGTCATTTGGCTGATCGTCTGGTCCACAGACACGGTCCCAGGGACTGTCTTCGCCCAGTATCATTTAGACCACCCCTCATAGTCATATATAGGCTACCCCTCATAGTCATATTTAGGTTACCCCTCATTGTCACAGTGCTCGCTTTACCAACCCCCACGACACAGTTGGCCTTATTCGGGATTTTACTCAACATGCTTTCTCATTCCAGTTATCATCTGCATCAGCCCCAGTTTTTACCTACCCAGGCCATCCTCGGGGTCTTATAGCATTAAACAAAGCAACAATTTGAAATAAAATATATAGACAGAAATAAATTCGCATAGCCATCGCGATGTCACTTAAAGCGACCACAGTGGGCATTTTGAAAACGGCTCGATGAAAATCATCAGATAGCACCTGCGCCGTTGCTTTAATTAATCTCGGGCTAACACGGTCCTTGCACGGGAACCTTAAATGGCGTGGCTCCCACTCAAACGGGCAGCGGTGGCAAAGGATCTCATCCGATCAATTCATTGAAAATTAGCAGGGTCGAGACCCAGTGGCGGAATTAGCAATAGGCGTCGTTGTGGCTCACCACTGCGCCCCTCTTGGTTATATGCCGGCGCCCCTCAGACCAAACCCGTGCATGGTGGATCGCCAGAATGTGGGCCCCTCTGGAAATGCTCTTGGCCCCCCCGCAAGCAATCCCGGGGTCTCCAATGTCGAGGCCATACGGTTACTATAGAATTATATATACGATTACATTTACACGTGTGCGTTTACATTTTATTGTCATACATAGGCGGCACGTAAACTGGCGATCGCTGAAGTGGACCTTGATAGATCGGAGACACGACTGGAGACAGCCGAGGAGTGAGTATGCATGTCATCTACGCTTGTTGTGTAGGTCTGAACTGTGACTCTAGACGGAACTGATCGATATCAGTTCACTGCCGGATCAATGATCTATAAAAGAGTTAAGGTCAGTGGCGCAGACCCGCTTTGAACACCGGGGACATGTCTTTCTTCTCACTCATTAGACAAGGAAAGACGTACGTCTATAACTTCCCTCCGTCGGAATTGTTTTTGTTTTGTTATAAATCATCTGCCATAAATTCATGCCCGGCCATCATTAATCAACGTTAGCATTTTACAGTTTCCTCTTAACGACGTAACTGTTCTGACAAAATAATTATTTCAAAACATTCTGAAATATCTATGTACATGGGGGATAATGATGAGTGTCCCTCTTCTGAACACTGGGACAGTGTCCCTCTATCTCACAGCGATTGAGGCCTTTGGTTAATGCACTGCAATGTAATGTAATTACAACAATTTTTACAGTAGCATAGCTAGTAAGCTACTTTTGGGGTTCTTCTAAGTTACTTGCTGACAACATTATCAGTTAGTGATTTTTTACCTAGGTAACCATTTCATCAAGACCTAACTGACGGAGACAGCCGCGAGGCAGATCTCCCTAAATGTGCTATATAAATGCTTACATATATGCGCACATGCATACATGCGCACATACATACATACACACATATACACTTACCAAGGCCGGATTTAGCTATATATAGGCGTGGGGCGGTTCGCTCCCGCCCCTTTTGGTTATGTGCCGGCGCTCGTCAGACCAGACATACATACATACTTACATACACAGATTGTGATACTGATTATATGCAGGAAAATTCTGGAACTCGAAGACGAGTTACGCGTTGTTGGCAACAACATGAAGTCACTGGAGATATCCGAGCAAGAGGTAGACCTATTCATGACTTCAGTATGAATATATTTATATAATATATTCATAATTCGGTAATATTTATATAATATATGTAAAGTTGAAACATAAACACCCGATGACGCTGCTAACGACTTTGTTCTTAATGAACTCTGAACATGAGTTAAGCTGTAGTAAGAGGAACTCCGTTGAGAGCTACATGTTCTTGAAAAAGGCGCAACAAAAACTGCTCAGTTACACGACAATCATGATCGAAAGAAAATCGCCGTAGCTAAGTGAAGAATCATCGAAACAAACTTTACCTCAATTACTCGCGGCGAGACAGTAGACCTCCCACCCTTCCTACTCCCTCTCGATCCCTACTATGCAGGTAAATCGGTTTTAACCCGGACCGAAAGACAGACAGACAGAGACAGACAGACCAGACCAGACAGACAGACACTAAGGGAGACTGACAGGGAAACAGAAAGACAGACGATGCTAATATTTGAGCATTTTTAAAATGAAAAACAGGCATCGCAACGGGAAGACAGCTACGAGGAATCGATTCGTGACCTGACTGGGCGACTCAAGGAGGTAAACACAAATCACAATTTGCACACAGAACACATGCACTGCATCATTGTATGTATGTTTGTATGCATGTATGTATGTATGTTTGTATGTATGTATGTATGTATTTATGTATGTTTGTACGTATGTATGTATGTTTGTATGTATGTATGTATGTATGTATGTGTGTATGTATGTATGTATGTATGAATGTATGTATGTATGTATGTATGTTTGTATGCATGTATGTATGTATGTTTGTATGTATGTATGTATGTATGTATTTATGTATGTTTGTACGTATGTATGTATGTTTGTATGCATGTATGTATGTTTGTATGTATGTATGTATGTATGTATTTATGTATGTTTGTACGTATGTATGTATGTTTGTATGTATGTATGTATGTATGTATGTGTGTATGTATGTATGTATGTATGAATGTATGTATGTATGTATGTATGTATGTATGTATGAATGTATGTATGTATGTATGTATTTATGTATGTTTGTACGTATGTATGTATGTATGTATGTTTGTATGTATGTATGAATGTATGTATGTATGTATGTTTGTATGAATGTTTGTATGTATGTATGTATGTATGTTTGTATGCATATATGTATCTATGTATGTATGTATGTTTGTATGTATGCATGTATGTATGAATGTATGTATGTATGTAATGTATGTATGTATGTTTGTATGTATGTATGTATGTATGTATTTATGTATCTGGGTATGTATGTATTAGTACATTTAGTAGTGTAGCACCTCTTAGATACATCATAAAAGTGGTGATGATGCCTTCTGCTGCTGACGATGATATAGTCAATGTATGATTCGTTGTTGGCATCAGGGTGGGAAAGACCTCTACGCAGAATGCCTGTGTACATTTAAGCACCCCCAATGAATGAGCCAGTGAGGTAGGCCTCTCGTCTCGGGGGTACACCCCCTCAAAGGACTATGCTGGTCTTAGATATAATTGTTCTTGGCCGTTGTTCTTGCAGGCAGAGAATCGAGCAACCGAAGCGGAAAGAGCAGTTTCTAAACTGCAGAAAGAAATTGACAGATTAGAAGGTTCGTTTTGTTCATGCTCGCATTGACTTTGACTTTTAGGCTGCACGGTGAAGGTCATACTTACGTTTCTGCTCTTATTCTCGTTCGGGGATTATTTTCATTATTTTGAAAGCAATGTCTCTACTCTTCTTTTCCTTTTTGCGTCTGTCTGTTTGTCTGTCTGTCTACTTTCTCCTCCACTCTGCGTCTATATGTCCGTCATTGCATGTATTTGGAGTATACTGCAAATGATGATGATGAGTTCTCTGCCCGAAGGCAGGTCCATTCGCTTTATGTCACCCGGGGATGAGATGAATGAGGTGGTTTCCCGTTGCCTTCTTTACTGACAATTGTGGGTGAGCAACATGTCCAAGGTCGCGACGCAGTGGCTTGAGCCAGATTCGAACCCGCGACCCTCCGGTTACGAGGCACAGACCATACCACTACACCACCGCGTCCCACATATTGCAAGTAAAGTTACATATAAGATGATAATGGTGAGGACGACGCTGATGATGATGAGTATGGTCTGTTTCAGATGAACTTCTGGCAGAGAAGGAGAAATATAAAACAATCAGCGAAGACTTGGATGGAACTTTCGCTGAATTGGCTGGATTCTAGGTTCGGGTCCACCTCGACATAAGCAGGGCCTATAAAACTGGCGCTAAACAAATTCTCAAATAGCGTACCACTTGCCAGTGGCGGATTCTGGAGTCACAATTAACGCGCGCCTCTAAACTTGGCAAACTGACATCTCTCCTTAGTGTTTTCCTGATTACGTCCTGTAGATCCCTCTATCACTTTGCAATTTACATCCTGTTCTTTTAAGTCCTGCATCCGTCCTTGCGTTCATTAATAACATGGACTGATCAATCATTTCAAGTTATATGGCAAAGAGGACTTGCGTATCCAGAGGCCATACCATCGATGGTACCTCCCATCTGAGGGGGTTTAGGCGAGGGGTATGGCCAGAGTGGCGACTGGATGCGCCCTTGCACACCTGCTCTTTTTTCTTTGCACTGGCCATCTAAGCTCAGACTGAGGGACGCATAGCTGGGGTGAACCCATGGACGTGCCCTTAATAAAGAGAAAGTGTGATCCGTGGTATCATAGGCGTACAGTTCTTAGATACTGGGAGTAGCTGACCACTAGACATTAATTTTGGAACTATTCCTGTGAAGTCTACCTCGGTCCCGTAACTGGTTTTGAGCCTTTAAAATGAAAACCTCAAAAGAAAAGAAACTGTAGGCTTAATGTATGCAGTATTACTGGGATAAGCATTAGGGGCGTCGTTCGCCTCAGTAGTGGAGAGTACATATCCTTCCACCCATCCGAGATCGCCGCTGCTGTTTAGCACCAGTTTTTTGCACGCTTCTGCCAGCGTATAAACATTCATATGAGCAAAACAAGTCGCGTTAAAAACTCACCCCAACTTTCCAAACAAATTTTGTGCAAGACCGTAGTTATACACAGATGAATTAGTTAATCCCCAGACAATTATATTTCTAGATTACTAAGTTAATGTGATTTCATATCGGAGGATTTCTACCACGCGTTTAGTCCTTCACTTTGCATGCATCTACACAAATAATTGAATTTTAACTGTAATTTTATTACATTACGAGTGTTATCTGAGTTTCAGTATAAGCAACGTTCATTGTTATAGAATTATTTTGCTGTTTCGGTCTGTCCCTCAGTTTGTCTGCCTATACATTTGTCTGTCAATATGTTTTTGAATCATTCTGCCTCTAACTCAATCACTTGCTTACTCGAGCACACGTTCGCTCACTCGTTATATAATTATATATCAGTTATGGACCTATATGTGCAGTTGTTATATATTATATATATATATATATATATATATATATATATATATATATATATATATATATATATATATATATATATATATATATATATATATATATATATATATATATATATATATATATATATATATATATATATATATATATATATATATATATATATATATATATATATATATATATATATATATAACAACTACATTTTATATGACCCTCCCTCCAAGATTCAGAAGTGCACATACGACTGTACTACAGAGCATCGATGGTGCTGATCAACTGTGCATGAAGGACTTGCTTCAGGTTCCTACACAGTAACTGCTTGGGGATGCTCGAACTAATACTCGCAAGGGTATAGCCAACCAAATTGCAAGAATGGGCATAGGCGTCGATACAGAAAGGCGGTGGCCCCTCACTCGTAAAGCCCTTTTGACCGTCCACGTTTGGTCCTGCATCTAAAACCTTATGACGTAATCTGGACTTTTGTTTTTGAAAAGTGCTTTTGATTTATATTTAAGCGCTGCATTAGTTTTGTACAAAAGTGCCGAACTGTTACGAGACTTTAACTCAACTTTTAAGGAGTAGACCTATATAACATCTAGTGCTGCATATCAATTTCACAGTCTGTAGTAATTTTGTCATTCAGCTCCAATTCCTTTCCTTCATCGTAGTAGTCCCTCAGTTTGACGACATCTTATGGCATCAAAGGCCGATGACGTCGCCCTCCTTCTTTTTCCAGGCTTGGGACTGGCACAACCCCCAAACAAAGAAGTGGCGGAGTTCCTTTCCTTCATCCACTTGTTCGTTGGGTTGTGATGGTCCGTATCTGTATGGTCGGCACGGCCCAAAATTATATCTGGGTGCTTCGTGTTGTCTTCCTCAACCGAGTCGACGATCACTTGGCTTTGCAACCCGTCTGTTCAGTGGTATAGCCAGGATTTGAAGTTAGGACGGGGCAAGGCTGTTAACAAAACTGAAAAATGTAGGCTTATTGTGAACACCAATACTTCATTATAAATGAATCGTCGATACCATTACCGTTTCGTAAAAGTATCGCAATACAAATACTTTCATCGATAGCCTACTTTACGGTAAGTTAATCCGTTTCGCCTATCGATTTTATTTTGACTGAGCGCCTGTGAATTAGCTGGTCCTCGTGACGTGGGTTTCGTTGGGCGCTGTAGAAGTCTCGGACTTACATCTACAATTACGATTACCTTCGATTACGATTACCTTCGCAGAATCCGCCCTGTGCTTGACCTTAAACTGCATCAACCATCGCCACATCATAGTCCATGCTAACTTAGACTACCGCAATTCACTTTTCCTGAACATAGGCTCCACCCAAATATGCCGCCTTCAAGCTATTGAGAATGCTGTTACTTTTGCTGTCACCAAAGCCCCAAACACCATCACATAACTAATGTTCTTAAATCATTACACTGGCTTAAAATACCTGAACGAATTGAGTACAAAGTCCTATCACTAACCTCTAACACGCTTCAATCTTCCCAACCTTCCTATCTTCGTCAGTTATTTTCAATACATCTGCTTCGCTCAACCCGCTCCTCATCTGTCCTAACACTTCTCCGCCCTCCCGTCACCTCATCCTTAAAATTTGGCAATCGCTCCCTAGTCATAGCTGCCCCACCACTCTGGAATAAACTCCCCCCAGAATTGCGCTATCGTTTTCGTGCAAGGGTCACTGTTGGTGATGCAGCCCAGTCAGCTCGTTGTTTAAAGGAGTTTTTATTTCCCAGGGGCTCTCATGCTGGAAGTGCCTCTGAGTAGTTTGTTCTGTAAGAAGCGCTATATAAGTTTTCAAATACAATACAATATGATTATTGTGTATAAAATACCCACACGGGGTAGGTCTAAAGCTAACGAACAGTAAGAATAGGCCTAATATGATTTCGAATGCGTGTTAATGAGAGGTGTTTCGAAGATAAAAGTTTGTTTGCTCAATTTCAGCATGATCCCGTTAAATCCCTAGGTTTGTTGTAGTCAAAGATATTTAAGTTGCTCTCCAATTTAATTGTCATTTGCAATGACTGGCATACTAGCATTTGAAACTTTTTATTTATAGCAGCCAATGAGAATGCGATCAGATGAGCGTGGAAACTCCAATGTAAAAGTGGTAAATAAAACGATTTAAAGTTGTTCAAAATACTTAATGATGGAATAATTTCACAGGTTTTCGTGTTTCACGGTCTCGGATCCAACTTAATGTAATGGCTTTCGGTGCTCACCATCGCACGACTTTTACAGAGAAGCATTTTAATTATACAGAATTCCAGTGAAAACTGCTTTGCGATTATCCACGGTTGCGTTTCACATCGTTTTCATTTTATGTAAATTTGGGTATTTAAGGTTTTCACTGGTCACAATAAATATTACGCAGTCTCCGATCTAAATCATGGCATTATCGAAGTTATTAGTTTAATGTTACAACATATTTAGGTGACCTGTACTAAGGCACAGCCAATTCAAACGGGAAGGTGTGGTGAAGGATCTCACCCGATTAATTTCATTGAAAAAGAGCAGGATCGCTATAGAAAACCTCGAAATTTACATTCGACTGATTTTCAGATTTCTACGAAACGCTAACTGGAGGCGAGTTAATGTAACAGTTAGTAGAAACCTCACATGGAATTTCTTAGTAAAGTAACTATTATTGCAACCCCGTAAAGAAACCAAATTTTTAATAGTTAACTGCTTAAACAGGATAGCTCTGCAGACGATGTGGACTTCAAGGTCGTTTCAGAAAATTCGTAACCTTCAGGTCTGCATAAAGAAGGTTCAATTAATCAGAAACATTCACATCTCTACCAGTGTAAGAGCTGCCACCGAGAAAGACTTGCCACTGACAAGAGTACGTTATCCTCACGTTAAGCGAGCCAATTTCAGTGAAGTTTCAAGTGAAGATGTGGCTTGGTTCAGAGAAATCCTTCCGGAAGCATCGAGGGTTCTTACCGATCCCGATGAGGTCTATAGCTATAACAGAGACTGGATGGGAAGCTACAGAGGTAGGCCATCTAGTCACTTTTGTTTTTGCCTTTGTCTTTTCTTTTGTGTCTGAGAGAGAGAGAGGGACAGAGAGAGACAGAGTGGAGAGAGAGAGGCTGGGTGTGAGGCAGAGAAGGATGGAGCAATGAAGTGAGCAAGAAAGGGAGGGAGGGAAGGAGCAAGAGAAGAGAAGAAAAAGAGTGAGGGGGATGGAAGTATGGAGAGAGACAATGTGACAAAGAGAGTGGGAGAGAGGGACAGACACCCAGAGAGAGAGAGAGAGATGGAGAGTTGGGGAGAAAGTAGAGAGAATAGATAACATTAAAATCCTACAGAAAATTAATTAGACTGTTAGCACTGTAGGTGATCTATTTTTGAAGGATCTAGTCAAGTGGTCTTGCGGCCAAAGACAACGGATGAAGTTTCTGAAATCTTGAAATACTGTAATGAGCGGCGACTGGCTGTAGTACCTCAAGGTGGAAACACAGGTCTGGTTGGAGGTAGTGTACCAGTCTTTGATGAAGTGATCATCTCAACGCAGCTGATGAACAACATCATCAGCCTGGACAAAACTACTGGTAATCAGTTTTAATTTATTAAGCAGGCAAATTATTTAGTAACAAAAGCTTAATCAGTTTAATAAGTAACTGAATTAATATGTAGGAACAGCAATTATTGATGTTGATGGGTTGTAGGAGAAGAGAAAGGCTGAGTCCATGGCCAGAAATCAAATCATGGGCTTTAAAATCTGTTTATCTGTAGCTTTATGGCTTTTGTGCTACTGAACATAAATGAGAACTAAACAACAGAAAGAACTAAATTTGGAACAAGATTCAACTAGTCATGCAAATTGTGAATTAAACTAATATCTAATACTAAATGATTACCAGGTAAATGAATATTCCATTATCTCAGTAGATGCTAGAACTGAGGTCTGTATAAACACGACACTCTCTTTGACTTGGATTGTCACCAGTTTGGTGTTTTAGTATTGAGTCTGATGATTTTTACCCAGGTATCTTGGTGTGTCAAGCTGGATGCGTGCTGGAACAGCTGAATGAGCATTTGGAGAAGTCTGACCTTATGATGCCACTTGACCTGGGGTCAAAGGGCAGCTGTAACATTGGTGGAAACGTGTCGACGAATGCTGGGGGCGTGCGTCTGCTCAGATACGGATCTTTGCACGGCTCAGTCCTTGGAGTTGAAGCAGTGAGCTGAATAGCTAGGCCATCTTAAACTAATTTGCTGTAGCTGTATTAAAGCATAAGCATAAGGTAACGTTATGTAAATCTTCAAAGCACCACACAAGTGCTTTGTCACAAAGTCTAGTATATTCAAAATTGCTATATCAAATCGTTCCTGAGGGGTGGAGCAGCTGTGGCTATGGAGCGATTTCTAAATTTTAAGGATGAGGTGACAGGAGGGCGGAAATGATGAGTGGGTTGATGGAGTGGTTGAATTGTGATAACTGATGAAGATAGGAGGGTTGGGAGGGTTGATGTGTTTTGCGGGTAAGTGATAGGACTTGTACTGTATTTGTTCAGATATTTTAAGCCAGTGACCTAAGTGATTTGAGAATAGGAGTGATGTGGTGATGTTTGAGGTTTTAGTGACTACACAAGTGAGATGCCTGATTAGTAAATTGTCTTGAATAGTAACTGGTGCTATATAAATGTGAGCTTAGCAAATGGAGCCATATAAATACTGAAGTTCACCCAAGTGGCTATCTTGAGTAAGTAGTGTTAGTGACATCATATTTCTTAACCTCGGCTTATGAGGGTTGGCGGCAAGTCCTTTCCCTTGTGGTCTAATCTTCACACTGACAGTATAGTGCAACTCATTTTAGAGCTGAGGTTGTGTGAGGCCACAAGTGGAGCAGAAATCTCAAAGCATCTTTATGCCATGGTGAGGATTTGAAACTCTAACCTCTCAGTTGAAGCACTCCAACCACTTGACTATTGTGCGCTTGATGAATGATTGGTTGGCATAGAATTGGTTTGATTCCTTGAGGTGATGGCAAATGGTGAAGTCATTGACTGTCTTTCAACGCTGAGAAAAGACAACGTCGGTTACCACTTGAGGCACTGCTTTATTGGTTCAGAAGGAACGCTTGGACTTGTAACGGCCGTCTCCATCCTCTGTCCCCGCCGACCAAAAGCCATCAGCTTGGCCTTTCTCGGTAGGAAACGTTATCCTTTTGATGTAATATAACTTAATGTAAACCTTTTTATGGTTACATCTTAAATAGCGAGATGCTTCTTGGATGATTTACATTGTCAGTAAAGTTTCAGTTCGGGAAATGAAGTTTAGCCACAAAGTGGAAACTATAATGCAATTTGACATTACATAGCATAACATCACAACATAACACAGCATAATAACGTAACATAACATAACTTAACATGCCTCTCTTCACATGACGCAACATTGGCAGCATAAGATGTAGTGATTTTTATTGCTGAAATTTGTGGTTTCTGTTGTTTCTATAGCCTGTGAAAGCTTCGAGAAAGTCTTACAAACTCTGAATTTTGCTCGAGCCGAGCTGAATGAGATTCTGTCAGCTTTTGAGTTACTGGATGCGGACTCAATGTTCGTTTCGACTCGGCACTTGAAGGTAACCAGTCCTTTGGATACGACAGCGCCATTCTATGTTCTTGTGGAAACGTCAGGGTCGAATTCGACGCATGACGAAGCTAAGCTGAATTCATTCCTCCAAACCATCATGGAAGCTGGAATAGTCATTGATGGAACAGTTGCTACAGACTCATCCAAGATGGAGGCAAGTAACGATATTGTTTATGGCAAACCAACTGGGATATTTTTTTATTTATATTTTAAATGATTTTAAACAATATTTTAAATACATTATTGTACTTTTATGTGCACAAAGTCAGATATGAATCTGAGACAAGCATGTGCAACCATCTTGTCCAAGGTCATTACCTGTTTGTGTCTGCTCTGCTGGTTCTGTGATGCCATTTAGGTCAGGGCCGACTGAACTCCATTGTTTTTTATATTGCTTATTCTCTGTAGCTTGTCAATTGTCAATTATTCACAGGTACTGTCAAAACAAAATCGATTGGCAGAAAGGATTCAGTTTCAGGTCAAGCTCCATTGGTCTCAGGGGCCTCACGGATCTTGCCTAATGGACTTTGCTTTGAATTGTGGTTTTGATTAGATGCAGCCATTGATTGATACTTGTGATAATGGCCGTGCGGGAAGATTCCGGATTAGATTACATTGGTTAAATAAGCAGGTTAGAATCCACAATTGTTGGATGACGGACCCAGTGTGCTACCAAACAGACCACCGTGTAATGTAATCACTCAGTGTAAACACATGTAAATGTCAGTGCCTTGTAATTGGCTATAAGGAATTGGGCAAACTGCTTAGTTGTACGTCTAGTTTGCTTTCACCCTTTGATGGAATCAGTTTTTTTTCCAATTTGTTTTTGAGTTATGACACCTCTGAGTAGTGGTTCTGCAAGAGGCTCGATATAAATTGATGAACACTATATTGTGCTGATCAATTGTCTTTCAGCGCATTTGGTTGATACGCGAGTCGGTGTCAGCCGGACTCCTTGATGATGGGCACTGTTACAAGTACGACATTTCGCTGCCTCTGAGTTGCTATTACGAGATTGTTGAAGTGATGCGGAAGAAGTTGGCTGGCATCACGACAACAGTCTGCGGTTATGGTCATGTTGGAGATGGTAAGTTGTGTCTTTTACGGATAATCTTGTGCACTGTGTTTGAAAGTTGAACCTTCCTTAGACGATAACATAGATGAGGCGCTCATTTCCGTTTCTGAGGCCCTTGAGCTTCATTGGTTAACACATATGTCAAGGAACCTGTGTGTGTGAGGATGCTGGTTTGTGCCCTGGTCTTGGCTTATTTTAGAGAGTTGAATCTCGGACTAGCATAACCATACACTCGGGGACTTTAAATGGCATGGTATCCATTCAAATGGGCGACGGTGGTGAAGCATCTCACCCAATTAATGCATCGAAAAATAAGCTGGGTTGAGGCCATATGGTCGCTATAGAAAAACTTGTACATTTACATTTACATTTGAACTGTTAATGGACGAATCCTACAGATTCCCACAATGCTCCCAGACACTAGACTAGTGTATTGCAGGACTGGGCAAGGAAGGAGAGATGAAGAGAGAGTGAGACATATGAAAAGAGGCATGGAGGGACGGACAGACGTACGAGAGAGCTAGGAAGGGAGGGTGATTTAGGAAGGAAGGTAGAGGCCCCTTTAAGTGTGTAGTAAATCCATTTTTCATTTTGAAATATCTCACTTTGGGCTGGTGAAATTTATGTGTTCAGGAAACCTTCATTTTAATGCAACCAGCAGAGAGTACAGTAAAGAGGTCATCAGCGTTATTGAGCCTTTCCTCTACGAATATGTTGCCAAATTTCGTGGCAGCATTAGTGCGGAGCACGGGTTGGGCTTCACCAAGAGAAACTACATACACTTTGGCCGAACAAAACCAGTTGTTGGGTTGATGAAGCAGATGAAGGCGATGTTTGATCCAAATGGCATTCTCAATCCATACAAGACGCTTCCATAGTTGCTATGGAGTCCGTCTTGTGTGTTTGCATTGTGTTGACCTCCCTGTGGTTTAGCAAACAATGGAGACTCGTCAT
Organism: Norana najaformis; assembly: GCA_964023275.1. Lineage (NCBI taxonomy): Eukaryota > Metazoa > Annelida > Clitellata > Crassiclitellata > Hormogastridae > Norana > Norana najaformis. The sequence continues at coordinate 26,956,218 of OZ029920.1, forward strand.
TTCCAGCTTCCTGCACTTTAGAGATGAATTAATAATTGGTAATATGTCGCTTTGTTATTGATGCTGTCAATATTAATAATAATTATGAGAACAGTTAGTGAAAGGCACTCAGACTGCTTTGGATAATAATAATAATAATAATTATTATAATTATATAATTATATTTTTGTTCCGTCAGACCTTTAGGAGTCGTAGCCTTTGCAGAATCTAGTTTCTTTAATTAACAGAGTTTTTGAATTCCCGGTGAATCATTGCTACCTTGGTAAATATAATATTTATAATAATGGTAATAATTAATAATTATCTTGATAATATTTTGCATAGGTGAATGTATCAGTGGTCCGGTGTTGGTGCTACCTGACGAATTATGTACTAATTAGACAATTGTTTAGAGAAATGCTGGCACCCTGGTTAACCATGTGAGCATGGACAGGAACACAGATATGGAGTGGGCACACACACTGGTGTTTGTAGGCTATCCGGTGGATAAAAGGATGAAGTTGATGTAATGGTGAAAGGGGGCGCTGCAAGGGATTTTCCCTAGGACATTTGCCGAACTATAGTCTAGATGTTTAGTGCAAGATAGGCTAGTAACAATAAGTTTTCTTCAGATTGCTTCAGTGGTTTTTCATTGCTAAATTCAGTGATTTTTTCAGATGGAACGCTCCGGAACGGCGTTCTGACGCCTTTTTTCTGATAATAAAAAATAATTTAGTTTTTAATAAAAGATTTGTGTTACTGAGTTATTTTAATTATGTAATATAATGTAACTTATTTTAATTCAACTTCAGTGTTTACAACTTTACACTGTTTTCAGTGTTTATTGATTGATAAAAATAAAGACATTTTAGCACAAAATTCCAAAATTGTTCAGTTCCAGAACCTTTTTTTCTAGAAAAACAAGCACTGGCTAAATTTGTCTTGAATTGTCTGTATTGTTTTGCAACAAGTGCCTGATCATGCTTATAGGTGGAGGACATAATTCGTTCATGATTTAAGCTTTGTTGAAGTAGACGTTAATAGGACATAAATGAAATATGTTGGTGATCTGGTAATCAGTCGAGAGGTTAGAAATAAATGAATTTGTGATTTGTCATTAATGAGAGCTTCGTAGTTTCTGTGTGAAATGCAGTCGTAATTGGTGTAATGTAAATGTAAATGCAAACTTTTCTATAGCAACCGTATGGCCTCGACCCTGCTCATTTTAAAAAGAATTTATCGGGTGAGATCCTTCACCACTGCTGGTGGAATCAATAAACTGTTGGAAAATAGGTGTATCACGTGTGCATGTGTGTCTGTGTGTATATGTATGTATGCATGTAGCTATGTACGTAGGTGTGTGTATCGATGTAGCTATGTATGTTGTGTATGTATGTATGTATAGTGCTTATGTATGTTTATGTTTTGTATATGGGACTAGGGTCTGATGGACGCCACTAATTGAGAACATTAGATATCAATGTGCGGAAATGTTACAACCGTCTGATGCGCACAAGAAGTACTATCCAAAATGTTTCGTTACATTTACAATAGGTAAGTAAGTAAGGCATTTGTTAACACGCCATAAGTCCATTAGCTGAGCGAGGAATGTAGGCAGTCAACAGCTATTTGTGGAATATCAAACTCTCAAATCTATTATTTATTGCAATAAGCTGAACTTAACCTAATGGTAAACTTAAATATTCATGGTTTTCTATAGCGGCCGTATGGCCTCGACCATTTTTCAATGATCCTTCACCGCTGCGCGTTTGAATGGGCGCCACGCCATTTAAGGTCCCTGTGTACGGACGTGCTATTCGAGATTCAAATCTCTTAAATGAGCCACGACCGGGAGGCGACCCGGCGTCCTCACGCTCACGCTTAGAGGAGCCTCGGCATAGGCGTTAGCCAATGTAGCAAACAAGGCAGTGGTGCCTATCCACAATCTGAAATTAGGAGATATGAGCACAAAGAGAAAAACAGGAAAGATGCAAGTCTGCCACTTTGAGGGGGCGTCCACTCCATCTAGGAACCTTACAAGATCGCTTTCTAGACTTGGCTTGTAATGTTTTCGTCGATGTCAAGCTGGGTCTTGCTCTGACCTCTTCTGACCGTGCTGGAGTTGAAATTGACTAAACGACCTGCACATGTCTCTTGCTGATTTGATTCAACTAAGAGCGGATGAATAAGCTGGTCCTCTGACGCAGCTTTAATATGGCGCTAACTAATATGTTATATTATGTTGATTGATTTTTGATTGATTGACTCTTTTATTGATCCCAAATTCAACATATATCAGGTTACACATAAAACGTACAGTTTGCCAGGATACAAAAGCAAACCCAGAAGGGACCAGGGTCCCGCTTAATTAGGGTCACCTATTAACATCGATAACGTAAGATGACAATTGAAATGTGTACGAAACAATGTACAATCCGTACATAAATGAAACTGAAAGTAAAACTATGTACAAGCCCAGTGCACTAGACAGTCCCATAAAAAACTAAAAAAGAAGGAAAAACTAATAGTTTGTATGAACGATTCAGTTAGCAGTCAAACAGATGATATTATGATATTAAATAGTGTCGCATCTGTATTTTAAACAATTTCAAACTTGACAACATACGAATGCTCATTCGTAAAGCGTTTCAGACAGGAAGATCCAGCACATTAAATATTAAATAATCGAGTATTGGTGCGAGTAAAACTGCCATAATAATTACTCTGAGTCCTGGTAAACTTTGAGCGATGATCGGTAATGTTGAAGTAGCCATCAGTTATAATATGTTTATAATAACTAATATGGCCGCCTACATTACAGCGAAGACAAGAGTTTACGACTACGATTACGTCTTTGTATCCATGGTAACGGCGCCAGTGCCTCGCGTCTCGGTTCTGCTTTTCGGAGCTCCGTAGGGTTCCGACAACAGCCGAAGTCACAGCTGAAAGTCATCGTCCCACATTGCACGCGACGACTGTTTGCTTGGCTACGGTTGACGCAAAGCAACCGTGTCCTTCCATGCGATTAGGTCCGACTTAGCGACGACAAATATTAGGCTCCACGAAAGCCCGCCTTACGGGGCTCCCGTTACCTAGCAACGTCAAAAACGGCACCTTTGAAGGGTGCACGGTGAGGAGCTATCTGCTCAGTTGTTACGACAGAACTTCGTGGGTGCCTTGCGGACGTTGTAAGGCTCGTGAATTCGTGCAAAGACTGGAGCAAAGAAGGTTAAGTCTTTCTAGTTGATGCCTGTTGTGTGGCACTCACTTTGCGTTGAAATTGACGGAAATTCGTTTAATTTAGGTTAAATTTACTTTTGCGACAATGGTCGTTTGGTAGTCATTACTACTATGATTGGAAGTTTTTAAAAACGTCGATCGCATTCAGGTATAGCTTACGCTTGTATTTGTAGGCCTAATTAGGGCCCATAATTTCCGTTATGTTTCTGTTTTACGTAGGCCTAGGTATATATGTTATTCCTATATGCTGAACAATTTTAAATCAGATTTTTTAGTTTTTGTCGGATATAAGTCAAATTAAAGTCCTTAACTTAAGGAGTCAACTCGTTCCGTTGCTCGTTTATATTTTTCGCTCCAGTCTTTCATTTCGCAATTACTGTCTTATCGTCTTTGCCGATTTTCCAATCAAGCAAACGGTTGCCTTTGGAAATTCAATTGTTTCCATCCTTGTGGTAGTACCATTATTTCAAGACAATACAATACAGTACAATGCAAACTGCTTCCTTCATCGCTGGGTATGTCTACAGTGCACCTTGTACTTAATGTAATCGTAAACTCCACATTTCTAAAGCGCTACTTAAAAGCTATGCGCAGGGCACCAGCCTATTCACAAGTGCTGTGTCCCTATGACTTTAAATGTAAATGTAGACCTACATGTTTTTCTATATTGACCGTATGATCTCGACCCTGCTTATTTTAAAATGAATTTATCGGGTGAGATCCTTCACTACCGCTGCCCGTTTGAATGGGTGCCACGCCATTTAGGGTCCCCTTGTACGGACCGTGCTAGCCCGACATTAAAATCTCTTAAATGAGTCACGATCGGTATGCGAACCGGCATCCTCACGAAGTTTGATCTCTATGGGTTTTTTCGCATATGCCTTCACTTTCTTGTTTAGAAGTTGCCTGTAATATTTTGCAGCGTGAACTCTCAACCCAAACATGAGTTTCTTCAGAGCAAAGGTCAGCCCTCCCAAACTTGAAATTAACCCAAGCGCAGATCTCAGTGCGTCTGGTGAGGCCAACACCGCTGCAAGGTCATCACCGACTGCAGATGTCGGCGCAGATGTAAAACTGTCGTCAGGAGATTTGAGAGCAGACGCAAACGGACTTGAACCAGAGTTAGGTGGAGACTTAACCACTCCGATATCAAATTTCGACGGGGCGATTCGTATGCCGACAGTGCAGACTGGCGCAGATATAGACTCGCCAAGATCAGACGCAACTCTCGGCGTCAGTTCTCCGAAAGCAGAAACCTCTGTAAGTCCACCCATAGGAAAAGCAGATGCAAGTTTTAACAGTCCGATTGCCGAAAGTAGCGCAGGCATAAGGCTTCCAACTTCGGAGGTTAATGCAGGCGTAAGCACGCCAAAACTCGAAAGCAAAGGAGGAATAAGCCTTCCAAAAGCAGATATTGACACACCGAAAATTGGAAGCAAAGGGGGAATAAGCCTTCCCAAATTTGAGACGAATGCAGATATTAACGCACCGAAAATTGAAACCAGAGGAGGAATAGGCCTCCCAAAAGCAGAAGCCAAAGCAGATGTTGACGCACCAAAATTTGAAAGTAAAGGAGGAATAAGCCTTCCAAAAGCTGAGGCAAAAGCAAATATTGACGCTCCGAAATTTGAAAGCAAGGGAGGAATAAGCCTTCCAAAATTTGAGATGAAATCAGACCTCAATACACCGAAAATTGAAAGCAGGGGTGGAATAGGCCTTCCAAAAGCTGAGGCGATAGCAGATATTGACACACCTAAAATTGAAAGCAGAGGAGGAATAAGCCTTCCAAAAGCAGAAGTCAAAGCAGATATTGATGCACCGAAACTCGAAAGCAAAGGAGGAATAAACCTTCCAAAAGCTGGAGCAAAAGCAGATATTGACACACCGAAAATTGAAACCAGAGGGGGAATAGGCCTCCCAAAAGCAGAAGCCAAAGCAGATGTTGACGCACCAAAATTTGAGAGCAAAGGAGGAATAAACCTTCCAAAAGCTGAGGCAAAAGCAAATATTGACACTCCGAAATTTGAAAGCAAAGGAGGAATAAGCCTTCCAAAATTTGAGATGAAATCAGACCTTAATACACCGAAAATTGAAAGCAGAGGAGGGATAGGCCTTCCAAAAGCAGAAGTCAAGGCAGATGTCGACGCACCGAAACTCGAAAGCAAAGGAGGAATAAGTCTTCCGAAACCTGAGGCAAAAGCAAATATTGACACCCCAAAAATTGAAAGCAAAACGGGAATAAGTATTCCAAAAGTCGAGGCCAAAGCAGATATTGACGCACCGAAATTTGAAAGCAGAGGAGGAGTAAATCTTCCAAAAGCTGAGGCCAGAGCCGACATTAACGTACCAAAACTTGAAAGAAAAGGAGGAATAAGCATTCCAAAAGCTGAAGCCAAAGCCGACATTACTACGCCAAAAATGGAAAAGAAAGTAGAAATTAACTTACCAAAAGCTGAGGCCAAAGCCGATATTAAAACGTCGAAAACTGACAGCAAGGGAAGTATAAGCCTTCCGAAAGCGGAGGCCAGAGCTGACGTCAGGATTCCAAAGGTGGAAACCAAAGAAGTTACGAGCCTTCCAAAGGCGGAGGCTAAAGCTGAAATCAAGAGTCCAAAAGCTAAAGGCGGGCTAGCTGCAAGTCTCTCAAAGCCAGATGCTAGAGCAAAGATAGAACCCGTGCATGTTTCCACGAGAGGCAACGTTAAAGTTGAACATGATACAAAAATGCCCGCCATAACAGTCGACGAGCCAGAAGCTGAAACTCATGTCAAGATTGAGACTCCACGATTCATCAGCAATAAACCATCGGCCGGCGTCCAAGTTTCAGGACCGGATTCATCTGTATGCGCACCAAAATGCAAGCCCTGTAAGGCTGGTGGCATGTGTTGTGGAAAATCGGATGTTAGAGTCATTGATGCGAGTGCTCCGTCTTCGCATGTTTCAGCTACTCGAAAATGTAAACCCTGTAAAGCTGGTGGAGTATGCTGTGCAGACTCTGATGTCAGCATCATTGACCCCACTGCACCTCTTCCACTCATGACACCTCTTCCACATAATCCAAAATTTAAAGCGGGTGGTACTTGCTGTGGAAAGTCAGATGTTAAAGTCATCGAAGCAAGTGCCTCAACTCCACATGTGACAGCAACTCCAAAACTTAAAGCAGGTGGGCCTTGCTGTGGAAAGTCAGATGTTGAAGTCATCGAAGCAAATGCCTCAACTCCACAAGTGGCAGCAACTCCAAAACTTAAAGCAGGTGGGCCTTGCTGTGGAAAGTCAGATGTTAAAGTCATTGATGCAAGTGCCTCAGCTCCACATGTGACAGCAACTCCAAAACTTAAAGCAGGTGGGCCTTGCTGTGGAAAGTCAGATGTTGAAGTCATCGAAGCAAATGCCTCAACTCCACAAGTGGCAGCAACTCCAAAACTTAAAGCTGGTGGGCCTTGCTGTGGAAAGTCAGATGTTAAAGTCATTGATGCAAGTGTCTCAACTCCACATGTGACAGCAACTCCAAAACTTAAAGCAGGTGGGGCTTGCTGTGGAAAGTCAGATGTTGAAGTCATCGATGCAAGTGTCTCAACTCCACATGTGACAGCAACTCCAAAATTTAAAGCTGGCGGCATCTGCTGTGCAAACTATGATGTCAGCACCATTGATGCCCTTGCGCCTCTTCCACGCGTGCAACCGATTTCATCTAAACCAAAATGTAAATCATGTAAAGGAGGAGGCTTATGCTGTGCAGGTTCCGACGTCAAAGTTGTTGATACAAGTGCCTCAGCTCCACATGTTACAGCGACTTATTCGGATCCAAAACGTAAGCCGTGTAAAGCAGGCGGAGTCTGCTGTGGACATTCTGCGGTCAAAACTGAAAGCAGCGTTCAAGCCCCACATGCTACCATTGGCCATGAGACAGATGGCAGCATTGACACTGATCTAAACACTGGAATTGAGACTACCATCCCGAAACCAAAGGCCGATGTTGACGTCAGAGCATCCACTCCTCGCGTCACCATCACCGACGAACCCAAGGCTGATTTGCAAGCCTCAGCATCACCACCACGCATTGCTGCAACAGGGTACACTCCTAAAACCAAATCTAGCAAAAAGAGTGGCATCTGTTGTTCCTCTTCAGACGTACAGACTATAGAAGCACACGGACCGAGTGCAGCAATTGTTCACGAGCCGAAAGCAGAATACCACGCTACGGCAAAGAGTCCACAAGTTGAGGCATCTCTTCAGCCCAAAGCAGAGGTTCATGCTTCTTCTGTCGACCCCAAGATTAATACACCCCAGAGTACTTCTTGCTGCAAATCGAGAGGCGTATGCTGTGGAAAATCAGATGTCAAAGTCATCGATGCAAGTGTCTCAACTCCACATGTGACAGCAACTCCCAAAGTTAAAGCTGGCGGCATCTGCTGTGCAGACTATGATGTCAGCACAATTGACGCCCTTGCGCCTCTTCCACACGTGCAACCGATTTCATCTAAACCAAAATGTAAATCATGTAAAGGAGGGGGCTTATGCTGTGCAGGTTCCGACGTTAAAGTCGTTGATACAAGTGCCTCAGCTCCACATGTTACAGCGACTCCAAAACGTAAACCTTGTAAAGCAGGCGGTGTATGTTGTGCCGATTCAGACGTGGCAACTATCGACATCACAGAAACAAAATCCGGTAACGTGAAATGTAAAACTTGTAAGCCACTTTGTGCATGTTGTACAGTCTCTCGCGTCGAGCCAACGCTTCTAATCAGAGATCCAGAGCTTCCTGCTGGACAGGCAGGAGTTGACGTTCAGGCAAAATCTCCAAGTATGTCGGTGAAACCACCGAATGCTGGTCTGAATATCGAATCATCACATTCTCATGTGTCGATGGACGCCAATACTCCGGAGTATCACGTTGCCATTGCTCCCAAGACTGAAGTTAATGTTGAAACTCCCAAAGTAAATGTCAAACCAGTGAAGACTGAAGCCAACGTTAAAGCACCGAAAGAAGCGACACTTAAGGTTAAGACTTCCAAAGTTAAATTAACTCCAGCGATAGGCGAAGCTAGCATCAATACACCTGATGCAGCTGTTAATGTCAATGTTCCAGAGGCTCAGGTTTCAGGACCTGCCATTCCGAAGGCAGAAGCCAATATTAAGACGCCCAACATCAAGGTGAAACCAGTTAAAGCCGAAGCTAAAATCAATCCACCTAAGGGATCTGTTGACGTCGATGTTCCAAATGTTCAAGTTTCTGGACCAGTTTTTCCAAAAGCAGAAGTCAATGCTAAGACTCCAAATCTGAAGGTAAAACCTGTTAAAGCTGAAGCTAACATCAATGCGCCTCACGCAGCTGTTGATGTAGATGTACCAGAGGCACATATTTCTGGACCTGCTATTCCAAAAGCAGAAGCCAATATAGAGACGCCCAACCTCAAGTTGAAACCAGTGAAAGCTGAAGCTAATATCAAAGCATCTAATGCTGCTGTTGATGTAGATGTTCCAGAGGCACACATTTCTGGACCTGCTATTCCAAAAGCAGAAGCCAATATAGAAGCTCCCAACCTCAAAGTGAAGCCAGTGAAAGCAGGTGTTAACATCAATGCACCTAATGCTGCTGTTGATGTAGATGTTCCAGAGGCACACATTTCTGGACCTGCTGTTCCAAAAGCAGAAGCCAATATAGAAGCTCCCAATCTCAAAGTGAAGCCAGTGAAAGCAGGTGTTAACATCAATGCACCTAATGCTGCTGTTGATGTAGATGTTCCAGAGGCACACATTTCTGGACCTGCTATTCCAAAAGCAGAAGGCAACATCAAAACTTCCAACCTCAAGGTGAAGCCAGTGAAAGCAGGTGTTAACATCAATGCACCTAATGCTGCTGTTGATGTAGATGTTCCAGAGGCACACATTTCTGGACCTGCTATTCCAAAAGCAGAAGGCAACATCAAAACTTCCAACCTCAAGGTGAAGCCAGTGAAAGCAGGTGTTAACATCAATGCACCTAATGCTGCTGTTGATGTAGATGTTCCAGAGGCACACATTTCTGGACCTGCTATTCCAAAAGCAGAAGCTAACATCAAAACACCCAACCTCAAGGTGAAGCCAGTGAAAGCTGAAGCTAGTGTCAATGCACCTCATGCAGGTGTTGATATTAATGTGCCAGATGCTCATATTAATGGACCAAGCACGCCTGAAGCAGAAATAAATCTTAAAACCCCAAGTCTGAATGTAAAGCCGGTGAAAGCCGAAGCTAACATTAATGCACCTCGCACAGTTGTTGATGTAGATGCTCCAGAGGCACACATTTCTGGACCTGTTATTCCAAAAGCAGAAGCCAATATCAAAACTACCAACCTCAACGTGAAACCAGTCACAGCAGAGACAAGTTTAAATGCATCGAATTCTGTTGGCGTAAATGTGAAGTCACCGAATGTGAAAATGTCTCCAGTAAAGGCTGAAACAAATGTCAAGGCCTCAAAACCAGTCACAATTAACGTAGAGCCGTCGAGTGTTAAAGTGAATGGTCCAAAGGCGGAAGTTCACGCCAAATCTCCCAGGCTCACCGTAAACCCAGTGAACATGAATGCCGATGTCCGTTCAGGTAAGGCTAAACCAATCGAAGCCGACAAGTCCGTGAGTGCAAGTCATCGGCTGTATGGAAACACCTCATTATACAACAAAAAACCCACGTTCGCCGACCTGCGAATAGATGCTCCACATCCTTTGTTTTTGGTCCCGTATCTCAAGCTGGGAAGGTCATCGCGGACCCAGGCAGACTTTAAGGCTTCCGGAGGCGCACTACCTCGGCTGGATGCGAACTATTCTGGTTCTTCGAAGGTCAAAGCGAGTGCAGGCAATCATGGTTCGATGTCCCTGCCTAAGCTAGAAACGCCAGGGGTCCAAGCGTCAGGCAGTATAACTCCGAAACAAAGAATTGAAGTACCGCCACCAACCATCAACTTCCGAGATGAATTTCGAGCGTCTGCAACAGCAGAAACTCCGCAGGTAAGCAGTAGAAACAGACAGGTTTAAAACTAGACTAAGACAGAGCCACTCTATGTCTTCTTCTGCTAAGTCGAGTTATAAACTGTTATAAAATAGCACAACTGAGAATAGAACAAAGGGCGTTTGTCTTGCCAAACGCTTTATCGCTCAAGCAAAGACCACATACATATAAGGCAGCAGCAGTATCGTAAACAGTTTATTTGGCTTAGCACTTTATGTAGCGTGACTAGCGTCATCAGTGAATGGCAAAGCATCAATCGACAACACTAAGCAATCATGCTTTAAGCACAAGAGAGACTCAAACGGTTGTGCACGCGCAAGAATAGCGTGAACTACTTAGGCCTACTTTAAGCTTCGGCTACAACTGGTTCAATTAATTCTCTCCTTTCATTGTCCAAACGATACTAAGTTTAAGTTAAATAATCGGCAAACCAAGGTAAGGTAAGTAAGACAATAGGTGATTTACTAGACCTACTTATACCCTACGCCTCCATTAACATCAGTCATAAAAGTTTAACTGATCTTTCGGTTGAAGCACAGGCTCGGATTACATGTTCTAAATAAGATGACTACATGACTGTAGATCGAAATTGGGACCTAAAACGCAGTGTTAGAATTACGTGTAACATATTGTACAAATTTTGGCAATAGGTGGCACTAAGCAAGAACTGAGCTGTCTTCAATTAACTATAAGCCTATATGTGCACTTCCGGCATGTTCGCCATAATGATGCCTATTGAAATTATTAAAACCGAATTCCTAACTGTACCTACTTTGGATTTAATCGGTAAATACCAAAGCGCAGAGGTCTAAGGCGAGCTCTTTATCAATCTTGCATATTTCCACCCACTTGCTTAAAATAACATAGCAGTGTTCAAGCACTGATCTGTATGATATATAGGGCGCTTTGTGTTTTAGACAAGTCGCTCGCCTTCTCCGTTGCTGCTCTCAGCTGATGGACGAACTGGAGGAGCAAATCTTTCGTACAACGTTTCTGCATCTTCCGGAAATCAACAGAGGGCTTCTGTCAAAGCTGGAGCTAATTAAGGCGTCTAATTAATAACTGAATTGGTGACAGAGCCGTTCGGACTTGGATTCAGACTTTCCCCATCTCTTGAAAGCTGGAACAGCTATGTCTGCATTTTCAAATATTTTATATTGCAACGATTTCAATTTTATATTGCAACGATAAAGACGAAAAATTATTTCTTTTTATTTAGTTGTGGATATTTTAATTTTTTGTTCTGTATTGGCCTACTATTAACGAAAACTCGGATTTACTCTGAAAATTACAATTTTATTCAATATTGTGTGGTGTGAGGCAATTTAACAGAGATTTACAGAGGGCATATTCAAGAAATTTACTTAAATTTTGCAAATAAGCTTAGTCTGCGTGCGCAGTTTGTGTTAGATAATGCTGATGTGATTTCGGTGCAGTCCAGAAGCTGTTTGAGTGTCAGAAAATTCTAAGAATGTTTTGAAGTCAACCTCGTTGTCATGTCTGAAATGCTTTCATATTTTCTCTTGTATGCTTTACCTGCAAAAAGCGCAGTTACCGCGTTACGGAAACATAGTATACATCCCGTTAAAGCTTTTAGCAGGGTGCGGATTGTGGTTTGCCGCGGTGATTGGGCAGATATAATGTAATAATGTTTTGTAATGCAACCTGTCATAAATCTCCGAATTTTTCGGCTCCACACAAAAGCTGCCTCAGGGACACCAGCTTAATATCCAGCGCTATATAAAAGCAAGTCCGCAGAACTAAGTTTTTGGTTATTTTTGGTGCCAGGTTATGGGTGTTAAGACACAGTGCTAAGGGGAGAAGGTTTGTTGACTGGAGCCAGATACATGGGGAAAGTGCATCTGCGATGGAAGATAGTCTTAACCTGATGGGGTGGATTCCCCTTTCCCCGATAAATCGCACCCTAATTGTTCGCCTGAATGTGTGTCGTCATTAAACAATTTCATTACTCTAAGGATCTGTTATTCTCGGTTTGAGTCTATATATAGGCTGTGCTTTTACTGAATTGATTTATTTTAGCTAATTTTTGCTCAGATTAAATTGCGATTGGAATGCCACCCAAGGAGATATTCATTTTGGCCCATAGCGGCCCTATTGTGCCACCGACCAATGAAAGCTCGTGGCCAACTATGTGCCCAGTGAACGGGACTGTCAGGGCAGTTTAAGTGCTATTGTATGTATGTACAGTACATACGTATGTATTTAAGTATGTATGTATGCATGTATGTACAACTACTGTTGGCTTCATTTCAAATAAAAAGAATCTGTTGTGATTTATGTGTGACTGACATCAATTGTGTAGATTTCTAAATCCAACTACTTCCACAACAGTGCGGTGAATTCATTTTTTAAAACATTTGGACTACACAAATCTTCACAAACGTCAATAGGTATAGACCTACAGTACACATTCAAAACACGTAGTAGCCAACAATTTCTGTTATATTTATTGCAGGGAAATAACTGACTGTAAGTCCCACATTGTTTATTAATCTATTATGTACCCTGCAAAATTGTATTATAGTGATATTAATTGGCATAAAATGATTTTACTTTGCACCGACCTTCGACTACCTTGAGCGTTATTGCTGTGGCGTTATAGAAGCTCTCATACAAGATAATATAAGATTAGAGTAAATTAGAAGTTATTATATAACAAGCTGAACCGAGTCCTGGGTAAGAAACTGTTTAACTTTGATAGTGACTGCTTTAAAAACTGTCATCTGATATAATTTCTTCAGCATATGATGGTGGTTTAATGTCAAAGCTGTCGCAGCTGTAATCAGGAAACGTGGACGTCCATCAGAATAGTTTCAACTATGCACAGGTTTCAATTCTACGAGCTTCCATATTTAAACCACAACGAAGCAAGTGTATTAAAATGTATAAAAACTCCCCTTCTTCCTCTTATCCCTCTTTCCGCTCCGATCTCATACATCACCCACCGTAGCTGCCACGCTGTCTCTCAGCCTGACTCTTGGATCTTGACCTGGAACCTAACACTTTTACCTATCGATTTTGCTTTGACTGAGCGCCTGTGAACAAGCTGGTCCCCGTGACGTGGCTTTCGTTGGGCGCTGTGTAAATCTCGGGATTACGATTACGGTTACGAATGGGCGATGACATTCAGTAATAACCTACCAAGCACACAATCATATGTATACATCTACATGCAGACATATTAGACTTAAATAATTTTCAAATAATTATCCAAAATTTGGTAGAAATCGACAAAAATAAAATCGACATAAAGAATAAAATCGACAAAGAATTGAGCCGCAATTTGAACTTAAATTTTATTCGAATCTGATTGTTTGTCAGACGTTCCCAGATATATACTTCAAAACGACTTTACAAATAGACGAATTCTTAACGAGTGAGTCCTTTTCCAACATGGGTTGGAATAACTTACTCGAAATTATATCCGATAGTCTGAGTTTATTTTTAATCGACGAAGTTTTGTCTGGATATTTGAAGAAATTCTACCGCCTTTTGATGTTTAACAACAGTCCGCAGAAACCGAGTGCACTACGCAACCTCACCTTGGTCACCTGCTGCTAAAACAGCGTGATTCAAGAAGCTCCACTACGCATGTTTAGAACCGGTTGTTTTCACACGGGTCATTCAAGTGTAAACAGTCGTTGGAGTGTATACAGACTCAAAGAATCTAAGAACAAGCCAACCGTGGAGTTGCTAAGAAAGGACGCAATGTGTACAACTGTTTATATATAGGCATATATATATATATGTATTTTGTATATATGCATATACATATTATATGTATGAATGTACTTATTTATGTATGCATAATGTATGAATTCTATATGACGTACGTACAGATGGATGCATGTGTGGGTGGGTTGGTAGGTGGATGGATAGATGGATAGATGGATGGATGGATGGATGGATGAATGAATGAATGAATGAATGAATGTACTGTATACATGGACCGCTTCTTGTTTGCCTTTTCGCGCTGTTGTTGCTCAGTCAGTGCGACAACGGCGCCCAAGACCCTGTCGTCCTGCTTTTGCCTTGGGAGGGCACCTGCTTGCGAATGGCGTCTTGACGGCGTCACGTCTCTGCCTAGCAACGCTCGTCATCAAACTCTCTGGACTTATTTCGGGGTAAATGCGGGATGTTTTGCGCCAAGCTTACTGCAGTTGGTAGGCGTGTTTCCCGGGATCCTACGTATAGCAACCAACTGTAGCGTTTGGTGGATGGGTCGTATTCTGTTGCATGTGCTAGTAGTAGCTTTTCCTGGACTTGTACGGTTATGCGCCTTTGGAAATAGCGCTGAATCTCAAGTAAGTTCCTTATTGTAATTGTAATTAGACATTTGTAAAGCGCTACTCAAAGAGAACTGATAAAGACGCTGTCTACGCTAGCCTATATTATGTTAATGTAATTAAGAGCAGAAAGTTTACGAGACAGCAAGCAATGCTTGCAGTGTACAAGTAGGCTCGAAGCGATGCCGTTACAGAAACCGAGAGTCGTCTATGATCATTTAGCCTATAAATTATGATTCTAAACCCTTGTTGGAATTCGTTGGTTGGGCTCTGCGTGTGTGCGGGAACCCACCAGTGGTGATTCTTCTATTCATCTGAGCGCCGTTTGCTTATTGATGAACACTTTGTTCTTAATGAACTTTAACAACACTTAAGATGTCGTAGGCAGAACTTTTGAGGTACTTATATTAAGGTATATTATACTTACGTTAAACTATATTGTTAAAGTATATATCTGAATAAGCTTTAACTTTATATTTATATTAATGTAACTTATATTAGATACTTAGGCCTACACACACAAGTTTCCTGCTAGTCTAGTGTCATATTTGAGAGCTTCTTAAAGGCGCTGTATAAATGTTCAGATTCATAGATACTGTGTAGCTGACCAGATACCAATATATATGCATGCAAAGGAAATGATGCAGTTCGTGGCACGTTTGTCTAAATCTAACATTTTCTAAACATATTGCGTTGGCTAGGGTCCTAATCGTTTTAAATGCTGTCGTCGTGGGATTCCAAATGCTGGTCTTTAAGCAAATGATGTTCACCTTGGTTATCATATTCATAAATTCCAGGCCATGTACGTGTGTATGTATCTGGCTATAGGCATACATAGCGCTTTTCAGAACCTTACAAAGCATCAAAACTTGGTTATCTACAAGATCTTGCAAATTGCGGCTTTTGGATTGGTTGACAGTTTCTTGAGCTGCAATGTTGCAGAATGCATTCATGTTAATAATTTTGCAGAAACTACCATCTGCTTCATCATGAGTATGTTTCTTTTATAAAAAAAGTTCATCAGCACAGACATAGATACCTTGACCATACTAATGAATCAGTTGAAACATGTTCAGCCAAAACAGCGATGACGGCGTAAGTGTCAGCTCGCCAGGGGTAGAGATCAATACAGGCAACGAGTCGCCAAGAGATGAGTTCAGTCCAAACTTATTCAGTCCTAGAGCAGAAGTGAAGTCCAACATAAATCCTCCCAGAGTGGGCGTCAACCAGAAAAACACAACACCCAGAGTGGAAAATGACAGACGCCAATTAGAAGTCAATTTAGGCACACCTCGCCCGAAGGCGGAGGTGAATATAGGCAGAAATCAACAAAGGTTTGAACCCAACGCTAACGCAAGTCTTCCAAGAGCGGAGTTCAACCCAAGAGTTTCTCAGCCAAGAGCCGATATAAATGCAGATGTCAGCCGACCGAGGATCGAAGTGAATCCAGGTTTAAGCCATCGAAAGCCACCGGACGTTCGAATCAACAATGGCAGATCTCCGAGAGTAGAACTGGACTCCTCGTCGACTCGGCTAAAGAACGAGTCCGAACTCGGGCAACGTCGACCGCACGGCCAGGCATCAGTGGACGCAAGAAACTCTCACAACTTTTCCGACAACGAGCTGCCATCTCCCGAAGTCGAAAGGCCTAGTCTACCGAAGTGGAAATCCACAGAGGAAGTGGACAGAGCCAGGCCTAGGAAACGGTTCGACTGCAGCAGAATCGACTACAAGAAGATATACACCAAGGATCAGGACCTCGCCAAGTGCAACTATAGGTTGACGCCGCAGAACAACCTCTGGACAAAAGCACTGTCTGAGGGTACAGTCAAGCTCGGCTCCGGGTACCAGAAGAAATGGCCCAGGCAGAGACTGCCCAGAACAGACCGCCGAACGAACTGGACGGAGAAAGTGCGGAAATACCAGGGCACCACGTACACCCCACAGCTACATCACTACAACACCGTTTATACTTACGACAATTGCGATCCGCCATATGATCTAACGTACCCGAACTCGAGAGGATTTTCGCACGCCATAGATAAACCCAGGGATGTTGCTCCGGTCCGACCGTCCAACGAAAGCAGCGTCCGTGTTGCTGATCATCCTCACGCCAACATCCAGACCAGTGGCCGAAGAAAACGTCGAGCCAAAACCACTTGTTGCTGTGGAGATGCTGATGTTGACACGGTCGAGCCCCAGCTTCGACTGGAGCATCATCCTCCGGCTGTGTTGCACGTGGAAAACCATCCCCAGACTCATCACCTGGACACGCCGAAGGCCACCATTCATGCTTCGAATCCAGTCAAGCCTAGGGCTGCCGTTACTGTTGAAACCCCGACAAAACCAGTCGCTACCATCCATCGCCAAAGTCCTGAGTTGCACCAGGCTGTATCTACCCCACATGTTCAAACTACCAACAGCCCCAGGAATCGTGGGACTAGAAAACTAGGCTGTTGTGCCTGCTGCTCAGATTCGGATGTTGAAGTCACTGATACCACATCTCCACATTCTAATCGGAAACATGAAGCATCCAAGCGAGACGGCTCAGATTCAGATGCTGCCACAGTTGAGACGTCTCGCATGTCCGTGCGCGTTGATACTCCACCGCTGAATCCAGATGCTAGACTCGATCTTCACGGTCCTAGCCCAAGAAGCTATAATATTCAGACGGAGAGCCCGAGAATGACACCAGCCGCGAAACTCAACACTCCCAGGTACTCTTTGAAGCCGCTTCCATCGGTGCATCTTAAAGCCAACAATCTCAACCCACTTCCAACGCTCTACCGTCATCCAGCCTCTCCCACTGTCAAAGTTTCCGCTCCAAAACCCGTTGAAAAGCCTAAGCTCAAAGTCGTGAAGCCTAATGTCCATGCTGTCAAACCGAAAGCTGGATTTCGTGTCCAGACTCCTAAGCTACATTTGAAGGCTCCGAAAATTAAGCCGATTACCATACGCAAGCCGACCTTCAAATTCAATGGACCTAACTTCGGTGTTCCAGAACCTAAAGTCCCGGTTTCTAACTTCCAATACACTGGTCCAAAGCCAAATGCCAAACCAATAAACGTCCATCTTGCCAAACCGAAAGCTGGATTTCGTGTCCAGACTCCTAAGCTAAATTTGAAGGCTCCGAAAATTAAACCGATTACCATACGCAAGCCGACCTTCAAATTCAATGATCCTAACTTCCGTGTTCCAGAATCTAAAGTCCCGGTTTCTAACTTCCGATACGCTGGTCCAAAGCCAACTGCCAAACCAATAAACGTAGGCATTAAAAAGCCAGTAGCTTCGAGAGTTCAGGTCCAAGGACCCCGAATAAAAGTCAAAGAACCAGAATTGCCAAAAGCCGGGATCTACGTGGAAGCACCGAAGCCAAACGTCAAGGAAAACATCGACATCAGTGCATCGAAGCCTAAACCAGCTGAGGCTCCTTTCATCAGCCTGCGAGGTCCAGAAATCGGCAAACCTAAGATCACAAGGCCCTGCCGGGAGCCAAAGGTTCTCGCTCCGAAACCGGTGACCAAGCCGACATTCGCTGACCTACATATCAATGCGCCAAGGCCAAGCCCAATTCATATACCGTCGGTTCGTGTTGAGACTCCAGACTTAGACGTATCTGAATCCCTAACACCAAGAGCTGAGTTCCATGCAGGTGTGCCCAAACCCACAGTGAAGCCTTTGAAAGCCGAGATCCGTGCTCCATCACCCGTAACCCCGGAGTTCCATGCAGATATCCCCAAACCCACCGTGAAGCCTTTGAAAGCCGAGATCCGTGCTCCATCACCGGTAACCCCGGAGTTCCATGCAGATATCCCCAAACCAACAGTGAAGCCTTTGAAAGCCGAGATCCGTGCTCCATCACCGGTAACCCCGGAGTTCCATGCAGATATCCCCAAACCAACAGTGAAGCCTTTGAAAGCCGAGATCCGTGCTCCATCACCCGTAACCCCGGAGTTCCATGCAGATATCCCCAAACCAACAGTGAAGATATTCCCAAACCCACCTTTGAAAGCCAAGATCCGTGCTCCATCACCCGTAACCCCGGAGTTCCGTGCACATATCCCCAAACCCACCGTGAAGCCTTTGAAAGCCGAGATCCGTGCTCCATCACCGGTAACCCCGGAGTTCCATGCAGATATCCCCAAACCCACCGTGAAGCCTTTGAAAGCCGAGATCCGTGCTCCATCACCGGTAACCCCGGAGTTCCATGCAGATATCCCCAAACCAACAGTGAAGCCTTTGAAAGCCGAGATCCGTGCTCCATCACCGGTAACCCCGGAGTTCCACGCAGATATCCCCAAACCCATAGTAAAACCATTAAAAGCGGATGTTGGCATTTCCACACCTCAGCCAGAAGTTCGTGCTTCGGTGCCCAGAGTCCCACAGACCCGCATAAACATCTCGCCTCCTTCTGGTCGCATGCATTCTCCAGAACTCCAGCCTGAGGCTAAACCACCGAAGGTTTCGCTTCCACCAGTATCTTCAACCTATTATCCACTATCGCCTAACGGCCGGATACCTTCGCCCTCACGACTACCGCCTGCTTCCGTAACCCTGCCCAAACTGCGTCAGCCCCCGAAGGTGTCTGCCCAAGTGGACCTGTCCTCCCCGGAGGTTCCTGCTCCGAGGGAACGCTATCCCCCAAATGAAGAGCCACTTCCGGCCACATCTAAGTTGTACCAGCCGCCCAAGACGGAACATCTGAAGTGGAGATTACATCCAGATGAAACCAAAAAGGTAGAAGTTACAGAGGCGTACCTTTTATATTTATGCATTTTTATAGCGCCGCTTTTTTACTGACGAATACTGTAGCACTCGCGAATAAACTGATAGCCTGCGCTTAACTTTTTATCAGCGCTTTAGAAATATTTGAGGTTACGATCATCGTTTATTATTGTTACGAAAACTTGTTATTAATTATATTGTTGTCATATATCATTTTTACGAAATTATTACAAAATGTATTATAATATTGCTATCATACATTATTACTGTGCTAATTAAGATTACTAATTATCAGTCAGTCGATGGCGATACGCATTTATGCGTTAAGGACGCGAATCTATGCATACATCAGAACTAATCTAATCTAAAGTAATAGTTTATATAGCGCCGTTATCATAACGCACAAGGCATCGATCTATGTTCGCTTCATAGTCAGAATCATAATCCGTTGGGGAAGCCTGGTCGAGATTCGCTAGGTTAGGAAAACCAGAAGTCAGGCTATGGTGGATTAACGAGTTGAAATAGACAAGTCTTAAGTTCAGACCTGTATAATATTAAGGAACCGACATAACGCACAGGACTGGGCAGTGAATTCTAAAGTTTCTGGGCAGCCACCGAGATCGCCCGAGAGCCCAACAAGAGCCAAAGTATCCCTTGGATAAGTGTAGTATTTGCTGGCATGAGCGGCGATCAAGAAGCAGAGATAATTCGACTCATTTAATTATAATTTACATAGCGCCTTCTGAGCGTTCAAAAAACTGCATAGATAGCTATATAACTCTTCAAAACAGCTGTGACTGAAGCTGATAAAGAAATGTTTTTGAACCGAGAACTTCTGTTCTTTTTTTTCAGGGAAATCGCACTTTGTCTCCTGCACTGACAGAAGGGCACCTGACTTATTACCCTCCTTCGAAAGTTGCAGTCAGCAGTCCGCGTCTACGAGCAGGCATTTACTAATCAACTGAACAATTAGAAAAAGTTTCTGCATTTTCATCGACTCTCGTTCTGCCTAAAAATTGCGCACTCTGCAAAAGCTCAGAAAGCTCAGACTACGATGCCTTTACTGCAGGGCAGGATTTACAGAGAAGAGATTTGAGGGAAGGCCTTTTAAATAGCTTATTAAATCAGATATTTTAAAAGAATTTCTTTACTTTAATATCACGGAACCTACGTTAAATGCATGGCATTCAAATTTTACTTTTCAATTTCGGAGCTCTGTCTCTGCAAAATGCTGAGAAAATTAAAGAGCACTCCCAGATAGCTTCGTTCGCTGGGCAAACATTTTAATACAATTTCTGTACTTTTCATATTCTTTAGAATGCTTTTACATAACTTAGACATACCTTAACTTACTTTAAATGAATTCAACACTTCAATTCACCTAAGATATTGAGGAAAAGCGGACTTTCTGGAACGAAGATTACAGACCTGGTCTTTGGAACACAAAATTTCAGCACGAGTTTCCGCAAGAGTCTAAAACCGGTTAAACCGGTTCTGCTCACTGTATATGTCTGCATGTATCTACATATGCAACTATAACGGCGCTATATAAATGCTTACTGTGATAATTTTTTCGATTTTATGCTTTGTTTGATAATTTTAGGCCCATAGGATTTAAACAGTTCATGTATGTCTAGATTTTTCTGGTCTTCTGTTGTAGAGAACATTTGGACCTACTTCAGCCTAGCAGGGCTTTTTGTAATAAAAATTGGTCGCTGCGCAATTCTGATATCGAAATCTGACTGAAGTATTCGGGACAAGTTTTGTTTAAGTTTTACAAAATTTACATTCACAACTGCACGTTTCAATTTTATCACAGGACTCCCCGACAGCTACGTTCTTTGGACTCACTGCAGGCCCTCCGTGGGCCACTTGGGTGATCTGATGAGGCCCCATGTGGGTCCGGTTAACGTTGCTATCAGGGATAATCTATGATCTAATCTAATCTAATAACTTCTATAGCGCCGTTTCCATAATGCCTAAGGCATCAATCTATGGTCGCTTTACCTGAAACCGTAATCAAAATTATACTCCATGGGGGAAGCAAAATCGAATTACGATATGTGTCCAAGTTAACTAAAACACCCTGAAGCTTAGCAAACGGAATCGTAGAATTGGCATATTGTATAAATCAGAGAAACTTTACCTGCTGACTTATCTGTAAACGTTTCGTCATCTAATCAATTAATTCCTAACGAAAAATGTAAAAAGTTAGGCTAACGGATATGCTAATAATTCTTGAACTTTTGGGGGTTAAGTTTGATGATGCCTAAAACTAAATTAAAACTTCAGTGAAACTTGATGAATTGTCAATGCAGTGACGCCTTAAAGCTCTTCGAATGACGGTAATAGTTGATTGATGCCTCCATATTTTCTTGCACCTGTGAAGATATCTGAGCTGCTTAGCTACATTGGTTAAAGTGTACATCAAGTGCCTCTGTGTGTGAGGATGTCGGTTCGCGTCCCGGTCGTGGCTCATTTCAGAGATTTAAATTTCCAGCTTGCACGGTCCGTACACGGGGACCTTAAATGGCATGGCGCCCACTTAAACGGGGAGCGGCGGTGAAGGATCTCATCCGATTAATTCATTGAAATTGACTGTCCGGCTGTCTTCCTGCCTGACTTTGGATCTTGACCTGGAACCGAACCCTTCTTGCCTATCGATTTTGTTTCGAAAAATGAGCAGAGTCGAGGCTGGATCAGGCCGTAGAAAACATGTACATTAACATTTAAGATATCAGCAACAGCGATAAGCTCAGAAGAACAGTGCAGTAGCAGTCAGGTTTAGAGCTACAAGCCCATACAAGACTTGACCCCTATTTCCAGTTAACAGTAACTCATTTATGTTTCTTAAATAAGACAATAATGATAAAAAATATTACTAATAACAATAACACGAATTATACTAATTTTTAAAACATGAATCATACCAATATTAATTTTAAAAAAAACATAATAAAAATGATGAAAACCTAAAACGATAGGCGTCATAATCGTCGACTGGAGTTAATCTACAGTGATGAAACTCTTCAGCTGTTGGGTGCGTCCGTCCAGTGGCAAAAGTGCTGGACTGTCAACTCAGAGGTCAAGGGTTCAAATCTCCGCCCTCTTGCGAATCGACTATGCAATGAATACACTCACCGCATACTGTCGGTGGGAAGATCAGACGGCAAAGGAGAGGTCTCACATTAGGAGTCCTCATATTCCGAGGCTTATACTGTAGAAATGAAGTCGATAATACTTCATATATTGTTACCTGTCGAGGTCAACTTAAGAGATCGCTTTTTCTCTTTTTTTCTTGGTGTACATTCCGAGGTTAGGAAAAATGAAGTTGCTAATATTTCATACCCACTGTTACCTCTCTTATTTTCTTGGGGTATATTGTACGTACCAGCTATTTCTTTCAGAAACAAACGTTTATATTTAGCCCTATGATACTTACTCGCGTCATCGCTTCTAGTAGGCCTAACTAGTAAGCAGTTGAAAAGCAGGAAGAAAAGCCTGAGCAACCGACGAAAAAACTGAAATTGGGTTGAAAGTATTGAGTTTGATCTAGACAAGGAGTTAACCCTGGTCTTACCTGCCTATCGATTTTGTTTTGACTGAGCCCCAATGAATAAGCTGATTCCCGCGACTTAGTTTTTTTGGGCGCTGTAGGAATCTCAAGGCTACAATAACTATTACTGATTTGTTCTAATCACATTCAGTCGCTCGATGGCGCCACCGGTTAGGCTTCATAAGCTCTGCGCCTGACGTTACACGGTGAGATGGAACAGGAAGTTCCTGTGTGCATTAAAGGCAGCGTAAGCATACAAAATCTTGCCTCTTTCAATAATATCGCTTCTGAATCCTCTTCGATGCACTTCAAACGTACATCACTCAATGTTTCTTCTTCTGATGTTTTCTCTGACGTTACTGTACACTTGGCCAACTGTAGGCCCCTTTCCATCATATTTCTAATCTGCCTTAGTCACGCCTAGGCCTATACTTAAAACATGACCTGGACAAAAACAACCTTTCAAATTTCAGACCCGACTTCTACTTCAGTAACATTTCTAAGATTCTTGAACGTCTCTTTCTTACACGGATTTACTTTACAAGTTTTACTTCATCTCCTAACTTTAGTCCGCACCAATCAGTTTACACAGCTCTTGCCTTCGCATGGGTCACTATCTTCTCATCTATTGATTATGGAAACGCATGCCTCTCAATCTGACTCAATCTTAGTCCTCGTCCCCGTAACAACAACAACAACAACAATAACAACAACAATAATAACAACAACAACAATAATAACAACAACAATAATAACATCAACAATAATAATAATAATAATAATAATTCCTGTAATGAATAATGGGGAAACTGCCCTGCGTTGGTTCATACCATCTTCCACCGAAGAAGACAAATTTTCGCCATTCATTTGGTGCCTGTTTATAGTCGTCTTTACATTACATTACATAGTGTATAGTTCTTTAAAGGACACTGAACAAAAAGAAAGTATAACAATTGACACATAAGATAAACGATGTCTAAGAAACCTGCAAATCATGATAATCAGAAGCAATAGGGGTAAATAAATTCATTGCATCCATTGCGTGAGGAATTGACTGTGGTGGTGGTTGCGTCCATGGCAACAGGTTAGTTAGCCCAGTGTCAATCATTTAGCTCTAAAACTTCCGCAAACGCATTCTTCCTTTGAAAAACAATTAGGCTGTAAGCATAGGCTTTAAGTTCATTTGCAAACAGAGTGTTCATCCTTCTCATAGTTTCCCAGAACGTGCTTTATTCGAGTTATCAACCATGTAGGCCTATGTAGGTCCGAACAGCCTACATAATGCATGTATACGCCTATATGGCAAGTGACTGGTAGTCACGACTCACGACTACACCCACCAATGACCAAATCACGTCCTAGTGATGAGCCATGAACTTGAGCACAACTTGAAATTAAGTTATACGATTTATTTGGTAGGATGATGAATTGGAGGTTAGAGCATCAATGCTTTCAACTAGAGTCATACGCTTTGATATTGAAAGGTCGAGTAGTTGTTGATTGAAGACGATGCCAGACGATCAGAATTGATTGCGGTTACTGTAGTAATGATAGGCGCTACATAACTATGGGTGGGTTCGATGTTCAGCTGCTCATCCTCTGCGTCTGTCTCTGGGTCTGTGTCTGTCTCTCTGTCTGTCATACATGTGTGGCTGTCTGTTTGTCTCTCTGCAATGCCAGTCTGTCTCTGAATGTCTGTGTCTGTTAATTTTGTTTATTTGTCTCTTTCTGGCTCTATGTTTGTCTGTCTTCGATAAGAGCGCCTCCTTAAACCCTACTACTTGAGCATTCATAGACCAGGTAAAGCGAAACTTGACGAAATAGGACAATCCATATTTTGGGGCCGGATTTTGAAGAAGCCACTCCGCTCACTCAGTGGCGGCTCCAGGTTTGCTTGCGTGGAGGGGCGAGAGGATTTTCAGACGGATCTGGTCTGAGGGGCGCCGACATATAACCAAGAGGAACCGCCCATCATGCCTATAGCTAAATTCGCCACTGCGCTCACTGCGATAGCGGCGCTAGAAAAAGCCCAGGGTTCATCACTGCCCACACATTCTCCAAGAAGTCAACACAACTTGAAGTCTGTCGTGATATTAGCCATACGACTCATCACTAAAACCTAATTACCTGCTTGATGTAGGCCCCTAGGCCTACGTGGGATACATTAATACTACTTGTGACCGGATATCGTGCTGCACTCGAGGAGGTCATCGGCTTCTGTGTATAAGAGACCTGCTCCATAAATTCCTATGCATGGCAAAAACGCTTAAGATTCTCTGCTTACATCAATGGCCCCTGTGTTCAATGTTTACATATCTCTGAATATTTACTGTGCTCTACTGCACTGGTAGATTTTATGGCTCCTGTTTTAAGGAGAAATCTATTACTCAGAGGCGCATTAATCTTTATGACATATGACGTATAGGAGGTATCAGGAGCCAGCACGAAATTATCCAGCAAGTTTTGTAATACTCGTATGTATGTATGCATGTATGTATGTATGTATGTATGTATGTATGTATGTATGTGTATGTATGTATGTATGTAGGCCTATGTATGTATATATGTAGGCCTATGTATGTACGTATGTATGTATTTATGCATGTATGTATGTATGTATGTAAGTATGTATGTTTGTAAGTATGTATGTGCGTATGTGTCTATGTAATTGTGGATTTATTTAGACCTTCATATATTTGCATCAGCGCTATATAAATGACCACGTAACCCTAGAAAGCGCAGACTATTAATAAGAACCCACCCATTTACACAGCCTTGTATAGCACGGTTGCTGTGGTAACGGCAGGCACCTTAAACATTGACTTGCTATGGTTTTCGTCTCACGCACTGTACACCAGGTGGCTTTGCAACACTGCACAACAACATCATGGCGTTTCGGCTCTTACGTTTTCTCAGTTTAATAAAACTTTCAGAGTTTGAGAAAACGTACAGGTTATAACCTCAAATGTATGCTTAAAGAGTTTTGAAGCACCATGAAAACTTCATTTCGGAGTTTAAGCGAAACCGTCAAAGAATACTATTTATGAAGGTAACATGCTTTGAAAATGTTAGGAAACTTTGAAATTAAATTGAAAATGCTTTAAAACTTAGGACATATTTGAAAATGACTCTCTTCGCTTGTTAAGACGCATTTGTTTCAATTTCTTAGGCAGCCGTTTCATAGCGATTACGAGGGGTGCCTAACATGCGCTTTATACAAATTCAGATACATGAATACCTACATAAGTGCTGAACCATAAAAGCACGACATTGGCTTTTACTGTCAAATAATTATTCAACATTTTTCCTGCTGTCAGCTGAACTACAACATCTGGTCTATTGTCATAATAATAAGTCGGCTGGGCTCCATTGTAGATCGTCGCTTTTTAAGATGAAATTACTCAATTTATTCAAATCTGTGGATCGTAATCGTCTATAGGTCGCAAAGTCACGCTTAACATTTGAACAACTTGAATAACGAAGAGTCACATTCATAGCGATTCTGAGAAGTCCTCAAAAAGCGCTATACAAAAGCCCAGCTATATGCAAGTCAAATGAAACGACATTTCACGAGGCCGGCACACCTTGGGCGGTGCATAATGGGTACTTGCATTCGTAACAGAATTTACAATTTGCACTTAATGTCA
This sequence comes from Norana najaformis, assembly GCA_964023275.1. Lineage (NCBI taxonomy): Eukaryota > Metazoa > Annelida > Clitellata > Crassiclitellata > Hormogastridae > Norana > Norana najaformis. The sequence goes on from OZ029920.1 coordinate 26,982,660, forward strand.
ACATGACGCACAAGCATCTACATACTGGAACGCGGTCAGGTATCACTTGAAACTCACTCGAATGACGATGTTCAGAGGGCAATGACAGCATAACGACAGACCCGCTCCGTCTGACCGAAGCAATCGGTCAGGCGGAGTGGGTGACTGATGACTGGTCCGTGAGCGTGATGATCATCAAACATGCACTCAAGCACTCACGCACGTATTAACGTGAAATTATGACCAGCATATTAACTGCTCGTTCTGGCTGGTGCCTGACTGTGCAAGCTATATTATTATTATTATTATTATTATTATTATTATTATTATTATTATTATTATTATTATTATTATTATTATTATTATTATTATTATTATTATTAATATTATTATTATTATTATTAATATTATTATTATTATTATTATTATTATTATCATCATCATCATCATCATCATCATCATCATCATCATCATCATTATTATTGCTATTATTATTATTGCTATTATTATATTTTTATTATAATAATTAATATCTTTCCCGAGGTAAATGTAAGATTAATCCATCAGGAACTGCAAAATGTTATCAGGCTTCGTCTTCAGCAAATTAATATGAAATATTAATACTATTATTATTAATATTATTATGAATGTCATTTTTATTGTTAATGTTGTCATCGTCATAGTCACCCCCACCATCACCCCACCCCCACCACCACCACCACACCACCACCACCACCAGCATCATCGTCATCATTATCATTATCGCCATTATTTACTAGAGGCAGAAATGATGTCTCAATAATTAAAAAATTTCTAGGTAGGCCGTAATAGAAATTATACTTGGTATTATTTGTAATCATCGTCATATCCACCGTCACAACTATCATTTTCGTCATGAAACAATATATAATTAACTGGAATTTAGCATTGTTGAAGCAAACAAAATTATAAGTTATTTCCAGATACTTTTTGAATGATTTTATAATTACTGGTTTAAAGGAATTAGAATTGTAAGCGAATTATCATGAGCGCAAACAAAATTGGTCATGGAAACGAAAAGTCAGAAACTCTTTCGGGAGACGACGACTACGCAACCGGAAGAGACGAATCAAACCGGAAGTCCAAATCGGCAGATGACGTCAGCGGAAGAAAGAACAACAGATGGCTTAAATATATCCGTGTGATTTACAATGACCGTCTGATCGCCTCTCGGGAGAAGGGTCTGCCGAAGCTCGGAGGGTATGAGCCGATCGACGTGTCGAGGTTCAAACGACCTCCGGTTCGAAGGTCATGGGAAGACAAAACGAAACCCAGAATAGGCTCCGGATTGAGAAGGGCAAGAATTACTCGTCGTATACCTAAGCCTGAAACCAGCCACCCGCCCTCATCGTACGTATTCAAGGAGTACGAACCGTATCTGCTTAGCTACCTGAACTATTCTGGTTTCATCCATAGCACCCGGTACAAAAACAGAGAAGCCAACCGCACAAGTCCAAATCCCGATTCAGGAAAGAGGAGGAACAAGCCGGAAACTCAAGAGAGAACACCAAGCAAGATTCCGTCCAGATCCAAACCGGAAACGAATGCCCGCAAAGCGGAACCTGCAAAGCCGAAAGAGGATTGGAAAACGGAACGTGATGGTCTAGGCATGATACATCCGGTGGAAGACACGCCAGAGGGGAGAATGCCTCCGAGAACAAACGAACCGGATTGGAGTGAACCCCGCAAACCGACTGCGGTACCTGAGGAACCAATGCAGGGAACGAAATCTCCCGCATATCGTGGAAGCCCATCTCCGATTCGACGCTCAGCCAGTCCTCGTCGGGCCACCCCTCTGGACCAGCAACCGTCGTCACCCGTGGATACTAGCAGTCGTCAGTTCCAATCTCCACCTCTTCCCTCACCAGCGCCGGCATCTCCACCGGCTCTTCGTCCGTTGCTCGTGACCCCAGCGCCATCAGCAACCCCTGACCCCTACAGACAACAGCCTCTGGATCAACAGCCGTGGTCACCCGTAGATACTAGCAACGCCGATCGCCCGTTCCAATCTCCGCCTCTTCCCTCACCTGCGCCGGCATCTCCTCCGGCTTCTCGTCCATTGCTCGTGACCCCAGTGCCAGCAGCAACCCCAGAGCCCCACAGACAACAGCCTCTCTCTCCTACACCGCAGCCTAACCGCCCGCCATACCATTACCCCGAGATTAAACCATCAGTAGCTGATCAAATCTACATTCCATCGCCCATTCAAAAACAGCCTTCTCGCCAAACTCCTAAGATGAATCAGGTCACACCTTCACAACCAACTTCTGAACCTAAGAAAGATCAGCCTTCTCAAACATCTTCTAAACCAAAGCAAGCCACACCTTCCCAACCAGTTTCTCAGCCGAAACCACGGAAGCAAGCCACTCCTCAACCAACTTCTCAACAAAAGCAAGCCACACCCTATGAACCAACTTTACGGCCTCAGCAAGCCACGCCCAAGTCTAAAATAGTCATGCCTCCTAAACCGAGGCCAGCCACGCCTCCAAGAGCCATACCACCTAAATATCCCAGTCCATCTCAACCTAAATATACTCCTCCCTCTCGAGAAGCCCGCCCCTCGCAACCCTCGCCATCTAAATTTTCTCCAATAGCCCAGCCTTCGCTGGCCCAGCCTACTTCTCGAATACCCCGACTGATTCTGGAAGTTCCTGAGCGAAATGTTTCAAGACCTTATGAACCTTTCTATGACCTGTCACCCCAGTCTTACACAACATACTACCCACACGATGACCTCCTTACCCGGAAATCTAGACCATCTTCACGAATGCCTCCTGAAGAGTTTGGATATCCAGAGAATCCAGTGAAGGTTGGTAATACTATGCATTATGATCTTGGACAGACAGACAGACAGACATACATACAGACAGACAGACAGACAGGCACGCACGCACGCACGACGCAGACACACATATACGTAGACACATAGATACACAGATAAGCAGACACACAGACAGAGAAAAACAGATATAGACGGAGACGACGGAGAAAGACAGGTACAGGGTCAGAGAGACACCGATAAAGATAAAAAGATACAGAAAGACAGACATAGATAGATGTACGGAAAGAGACAGGCACAGAGATGAAGAGACACATATACAGAGACAAAGACAGACACATACAAACAGGCATGCACGCAGACAGGCAGAGGGAAGTGAACAGAGACAGATATAAGGACATAAAGGTACCGAGAGAGACAAAGACAGAGACAGACAAAGAGATAGGCGGGCAGACAGGGATACATAGGACTAATGGAGGCGTTGACGATCGATTTTCCTGGAATGCATTCGACTGTGACAACATCTCAAGCATTGTTTATCAAGGTTCAGTGAACTCACGCTTCAAACAGAAGAGGGCGTGACGATATCACCATGTCTGTCTGTTCCCTGTCCGTCCGTCTGTCTGTCTGTTCTTCTGTCTGTCTGACTGTCTATAAGTCTGTGTGTCTGTATATCTGTATGTCTATCTCTCCGACCATCTGTCTGTCTAACCATCTGTCTGTCGGTCCATCTACCTATGTTTATCTGTATGTCTGTCTATTTATTTTCGTAAATTCTTCGTTCCGCTGCCCCTTCTGTAGTTCACCCACCACTGTCTGTCTCAAGCCCCCCCCCCCCCCCCCCCCCCCATTCAGTTTAAAAACCAAAGCCTCACCTTTTCAAGAAATCTTTCCCTGATCCATCCATTCCGCCGCCTTTTCATTTCTCTCGTAACAGCTGTTGTCTCCTTCTCTCTGTTCTTCAGGCAGCCGGACTCTGCTCTTCCCATGGCATTTGGACAACCCTTCTGACTTGACGCAGCGCTCGTGAATAAGCTGGTGCTCTACACTTGGCTTTTGAATGGCGCTTTAGAAATTTATCGATCTGTATGTCTATATGTCTTATGTCTATCTGTATGTCTATCTGTATGTCTATCTGTATGTCTATCTGTATGTCTATCTGTATGTCTATCTGTATGTCTATCTGGGTGCCTGTCTGTTGTCACATGTCGCTGGTCTGTTGTAGTTACCATGCTGAGATGAATAACAATTCGCAGGTTACCAACGACCATCCTCTGTTTATGGCAACGTTGTGTTTACCTTCATTTGCATAGACAAGGATTTACGTAGTACGCTAAGCAGTTGGGCGGGCATTGACGTCGGCAATCCAGACCATGAACTGACTGACTCGTTGAGTAGTATTACAGAAATATATTGATCGAGATTCAATCAACTGAAGTCTACTCTTATCTGAATGGAGATTCAATCAAATGAAATCTACTCTTATCTGAATGGAGATTCAATCAACTTAAATCTAATCTTATCTGAATCTATTGGATCCTACTCATTCTTCAGTCTAATCTTCTCCTGTGAACCAAATCATTTGGACTCTACTCAGTCTTCAATCAATCCTGTGTGCTCTCATCTAAATCACTTGATTTATATTTATCAATTTGGCTGCTAGTTACTTAGGATCTAACGAGGCAAGCAACAAATCCACTCGGGTCTGTATTAATTTTGTGGTCTTTGGTATGCCATCGACCGACATCATCACGCTTCTATGACGGACTCATCGTCACGTGCGATATGAGCAATAAAATGTTGCCAGAGACAGACAGACAGACAGACAGACAGACAGACAGACATACACAGACAGAGACACAGACAGAAACAGACAGACACAGACAGACAGACAGAGACAGACACAGACAGACAGACACAGACAGAGACAGACAGAGGCACAGACAGAGGCACAGACAGAGACACAGACAGAGACACAGACAGAGACACGGAGAGAGACATGCAAACAAACAGACTTAATGGGACATGGTCTACAAAAAGAAAGGAGCGGGCGATAATGCAGATGCCACTGGGACGGCAATTTGGAACATCCTGGTGATTAGCCCTTATCTCTCTGCTTGTTAATAAGACATAAATTTGTGAGCTAATGCAGGGATGGAACACGGATCATAACTGTTTATAAAACGCCATCAATTAACCGGAGTTGAGGCCGAACAGAGAGCACTTGCCATGTCTTAATTAACAGAATGGGGTAAGGCAGCGACGGTTGAGGCCTTATTTGGCAGGCGGCTAAAGCTCTTTTAGAGACGTAATAGTGTCGTATTTTGACTAGGGAGGTAAAGTGATTGATTTAGGGCGGACTTCCTTTGAGAGATGTGACGTGGTTGAAGAGCCTTATTGGAGGTGACATGAAAGACGGCTTAGATAGATGAATGGATCGATGGATGGACGAACGGAAGGAAGGACGGACGGACGGGTGTGTGGGTGGATGGATGAGTCGGTCATTAGGGAGACAGACAGACGACACACAGACAGACAGATAGATAGATAGATAGATAGACAGATAGATACACAGACAGATAGATAGATAGATAGACAGACAGATAGACAGACAGATAGATAGACAGATAGATAGACAGATAGACATATAGATAGATAGATAGATAGATAGACAGACAGACAGACAGACAGACAGGCAGATAGACAGATAGACATATAGACAGACAGATAGACAGATAGATAGACAGATATATAGACAGATAGATAGACAGATAGATAGACAGATAGACATATAAATGGATTGATAGTCAGATAGATAGACAGATCGATAGACAGATAGACAGACAGATAGATAGACAGATAGATAGACAGACAGATAGACAGATAGATAGACAGATATATAGACAGATAGATAGACAGATAGATAGACAGATAGATAGATAGATAGATAGATAGATAGATAGACAGATAGACAGACAGACAGACAGACAGACAGACAGACAGACAGATAGACAGATAGACAGGTAGACAGGTAGACAGGTAGACAGGTAGGCAGGTAGGCAGGTAGGCAGGTAGGCAGGTAGGCAGGTAGGCAGGTAGGCAGGTAGGCAGGTAGGCAGGTAGACAGGTAGACAGGTAGACAGGTAGACAGACAGACAGACAGACAGACAGACAGACAGACAGACAGACAGACAGACATATAGATAGATAGATAGATAGATAGACAGACAGACAGACAGACAGACAGACAGACAGACAGATAGATGCATAGATATATATATAGTTAGAGATGTTGGGGGTTGACACGATGAGGAGTTCTGAAGGTCAAGGTCTCTCCAGGGAGATGAGTTGGAAATCCGATGAGGAAGTTGACAGCGCTGAAGACCGTTCCAGTACGTCGTTGCTCGAACTCGAACCTTTCCTCAGCGACATTTACACATGAGTTACGACTGATCGCTGAGCGTTCAAGAATCTCTTAGTAAGGCATCCGTCGTGAAGGCTCTGATCTCGAACGTCTGTTCGGTTCCCATTCTGGTCATATTCAATGTTTTAGACACCAAATGAACGGTTTATGGGGATTTTGTTCGTGTGAAACAGAGGCTTAATGCATTAAAATTCTTTATGCTTTTATTATGTATTTATTTATTTATCTGCTGTACAAATTACGACCCAAGGACAGTAAATCAGGATCTGAGGGGCGTTACAAGTACGCGCAAACAACTTGTATAAGGTCGTACAAATACATGTATGTGTGTATATATGTATGTATGCATATATATATGTATGTAATGTGAATGTATGTATGTATGTATGTATGTATATATGTATGTGTATGTATGTCTGTATGTATCTTTGTAAGTATGTGTGTACTCATGTATGTGTATGTTTGTATCTATCTATCTATCTATCCATCCATCCATCTGTCTGTCTGTCTGTCTATCTATCTATCTATCTATCTATCAAGTCCGGTGTACAGACTCGAACTTGAAAACAATTCAGATACTCTTAAAGACGCTAAACGAATATCTAGATATATCCCGCTCAGATAGTCGCAGAATTTCACGATTACGATTTTGCTAAACGATTAATTTAATTGTCTTGAAAAATCGTTTGCTTTGTTTCCAGTTGACTGACCGGTCTCCACAGGCTGCCAAACCACCCGAGAGGTTTCCAGACGGTCTCAATGACTACCTCGACCCATCACCTCTTCGGGGGACCTACTACTCACCGACGCTTGGGGTGAACAAGTCGGGGCTTCACGAGATGGGAACAATCATGAGAAGCATGGCCAAGTACCGGCATAGAGGAGCACCAGCATCCTGGAGCTTCAGAACGTGAATCGACGCAGGACGAGATACATTTGGGAACACTAGACCTCAACTGTTTCATCTGTTCCACCTGCTGAACAAGAACCAAGTGGAACACATCAACCACACTAACCACTGGCTTTTGCGGACAGTCTATGAATAGACAACAATTCATAAGAACACACCGATTACCATTATCAATACAATCCATACAATAGATTCATAAATACGCTTTAGCTGTTAAAAGTGTTTTATCGGAAAAATCTTTACAGAACATGCATGGAAGATAAAGATTTATAAAACTATATCAACTACTATTATAAGAGCAGCCGATATAATAGATGTAGGTTAATAAAAATACATCAACCTTAGCTATTATTAACACAGCTGTCAATAGAATTAATACACAAGTACATTCCAGCTACTAAAAAACTGGCTTATCAGAACAATCGATAACATAAAGTTTTAAAAGAACATGTCAACTACTAATAATTGGCTTATCAAGACAATCGATACGAAATGGATGAAGGCTCATCAGAACGTTTTAAATATTAAACATGAATGGCTTATCATCACAGCATCGTATTCAGTTGCATATCGGGAGATAAGGGCCGGCATATGCAATACAATAGCTTAACACATAGTAGGGAGCGGTATCAATAAGTTTTTTCTATATTTTTCCATATTTCCATATCTATATTCTCCGAATGGTAGTTATTGATACATGAATACATCCAGGCCCTTTCAGAGATCCGCAAGCACGAAGCATCAACAATCTCGAAGCATGCTCATCATAAGCCGACTACATCGCAGTCGTGAACTGTAATATAAAATAGGAGAAGTAACTATTAATAATATTACATACAAACTTTATCAAAATCTGAAGCCTTTTCTATGTGAGGCCTGGGCCAAATGCCCCTTCTGGCCCCCTCTGATATGACCTGCGTATATCAGCCGGATATGGTTACAGTATTTATTGTTAATGAATAAAGTAAAAAGTGAAACTTCTGTGGCCCTATTGGAACTCAGGGGATGCGCTCATTTCCTGCTCTTCGGACCTTGACCTGGCAATGGACGAAACCCAAGGCCAGGACACAAGGTCACCTCATTGCAGGACTTGCCGTTTACTTCCCAGCTAGGCCAGCACCAAATACTGCTGCTTGGTGACAGAGAAAAGTATGCGCGAATAAATCAGCACCAAACTGCCTTCCGCGGCCTTATTCCAGGATTCTGACCTGACACCGAAATTGACCCGACAGCCTTGCGGACTTGATTTCATATAGTGCTGGTGTTTAATCTAATCTAATCTAGTTATTTCTGTAGCGCCGTAATCATAATGCCCCAGGGATCAATCGATGGTCGTTTCAAGTTAAAATCGCAATCCAAAATCATAATTCGTTGGAGAAGCCGGGTCGAATTCTAATAGGTCAGAGAAACCAGAAGGTGGATAAGAAAGTTTAAACAGATGAGTCTTGAGTTTAGACCTGAATGGTATCAAAGAATTGACAGAACGAACAGAGCTTGGCAGCGAATTCCAAAGCCGTGGACCAGCAACTGAGAAGGCCCGACAGCCCAATACAGTTCGGGTACCGGACACAGCAACAATCACAGCGTCCACTGTTCGAGTGCAATATTTGTTGGTATGAGGGATGAGAATGGAATGTAAATAGGTCGGCTGGTTTAAGTGTACAGTAGTACTTTGTGAACTATAAGACAGATTTTAAACTGAATTAGACAGATTTCAAACAAGTATGTATGTATACATTAAGACATTTAATATAAACTACTTTTGTCAATATATATATTGATATATTCCTGATGCAGCTTTTATCCTGATGTATCCCTGATGCAGCTTTTATCCTGATGTATCCCTGATGCAGCTTTTATCCTGATGTATCCCTGATGCAGCTTTTGTGTGGCGCTGAGAAATTTCGGAGATTTATATTTACATTTAAGTTTACAAAATACAAAATTCACACACTGACAACCCCAAGTAGGGAAAATCGCCTTCACCAGGAATAAAAAAGTTGAAGTAGGTTATCAATTCTACCATAAAAAGTTGAAGTAGGTTATCAAGTCTACCTTGAATGAAAAAACTGACTTAACCGTCTGAAACTTAACCAGTGGTAATACATATGGGAGTCCTCTCCGTTGCAAGTAAATAAGCAGATGAACGTTTCTATAGCACCTAACACATAAGACGTTCTCACTTTTGTGTGGCACCAAGAGATTTTGGCCATTTACATTTACGTTACATTACTTTTTGGCAAAATGGTGACTAGGGTTGATCCAGGGGCCACTTTTAACGTGTATGTAAATGACACCATCTGAGTTTAAGGGGAAGTCCATGGCCGGATTGACCCCTGGACTCGTCCTTCGTTCTTAGCATTTGATTTTTATAGCTCTTCTTCTATTTCGGTGCTTGAATCCTAGACGGGCGAAGTTCATTTCTAGACGGAGGGGTGACGGGAAATTCGCTATGAAAAATATATGAAGCATCGCCTCGTGGCACTTCCAACTTTGGCTGGCGGCCAGCAGCAGAATCGAGTCACATGATATCCGGTGTAAATCTGCCTTCTGCCCATACATTCAGCCGAGCTCACAAGTGGTTTTATTGCTTAACGACAAAGGCGATGTGGTTTGTTGACTCGGGTTCCAGCATTAAGGTCCTATTTCTCAGCTACACCCGTCCCTCCCTTCCCCCTTCGAGTGCATCGCTGGCCAGGCTAGTAAGCCGGATAGACTAAGGCTTTTCTGCTTATTGGTTTATTGTTACAGTGGCTTATTGCTACACAGGTTTATTGACTAAACAGGCGTTGCTGGGGCATTTGGTACCGCCCAGAATTCTTCGATAAATTGCGCTGAAGCCGAGCGCGAGTGCTTTTCTCAGCGGCTTAAACCAGAAGGCAGTTCATAACTCAGACGAAGAACAATGTTGATAGCGGCGGTTCGCGTGGTTGCTCTCGTCGGCTTGATAGCAGTCGTCGCCAGCGAGGAAGAAGTTTCAGTCGAGGGAACGCGAGGTCTCAAGTTCCACTGCTCTCGCAAGGGAGCCAGGATCACCGTTTTCCGGAGCGCGTCCAATGGCACGTCAACTGGCAAGATCACAATCATCTTCCACGAGTTGAGCGAGCTGGACATAAGTGGCGAACCCGTCAGCGGACAATCCGGTGGCAAGGGTAAGCACGTCTACTCAGCCTTCGATAAGCAGGACTTCTCAATCGAAGGACCTGCCGACGTGGTGCTGGCCAACTCGAACCACGTCAACGCATCCTGCTTGACCGTTAGGGCGGGTCTCCAGGACATGGCCGGGACAATCTTCGCTGGTCAAGTGTGCGCCGTTAAGGACAGTGGAACGTTGTACCTCGGAGAGGAGAACTCAACCGTGTCCGCTGGTCAACTCAAATTCACGGTCAACATCAGCAACTGGGTCTGGACGGCGGGTGGACAGTTCCTTCAACTGTCGATCAATATCAAGATTCCGCCTGGGCAAACCATCCGAGATGATAGCGAATCCGGAAAGAAACATCCGAAGAAATTTCTGTTCGGAGGCGGAGCGGTAGCCAACTTCTCCACTCAGGTAAGTCTTCGCCAGTTTATCGTCATGATCGTCGTCGGCGTTAACGTCATGATCATCATCATCATCATCGCCATTATCATCATCATCTTCATCACTATCATCACCACCACCACCATCATCATCATCATCGCCAACACTATCATCATTATCATCTCCATCACCATCTATGACGTCGTCGTGGAGTGCCCTAACTAGCGTCACATAAATGAAGCAGTGCCAATAACATCATGACATTAATGTAATGAAAAGAATCACTCTAATATAACACACGAAGAGGATGTTAATATAAGTCATGTAAAGAGGATCACATTAATACATGGGCGCCCGAACATAGGGACAAGATGAGGTACTTGCCCCTCCTTGAATTCGAATCTGAACACTTTTCGTCCTCATCAGGCCGGAACGATATGTCCCGATTTCATGGTTTTCCCCTGCTGCACACATTTCTTTGGGTGCCCATGCATTAGTGGGACATGTGATATCACATGAAGACCATCATCACATTAATATAACATGTTGTTCAATCCCAATGATTAATGGGCCAGTCACTGCTAGAGGTGAAATGCATTGCCTAATGACTCAACTATGGGCCTTGGGCGAGTCTAAGGTTAGGCTGGCATGCGCAGAAATACAGCAAGGCGTTCATCTCATGAGCACTGATCGCCAACGACGCGTGACTGCAGCTGCTTTATTCCATACTTTGATTTGCCGCACAGCTGCCATTGTTACAGCAAACTTGCAACAAAATTTGCTGAAGGCGGGAACAGCAAGACACTTCTCATAATACCCGACCCGGAGAATATTAAACCCCTTAAGTCGGCCTTTGCTCCACTTCTTAAGATTTCTTAGACCTGTACGTCATGCTTTTCGCGAGAACTGCAAATAAGAATTGCGTCCATTCAACTTGTAGACTTTCAACAAGACAGACAAGACTGGGAGAGTGACGAACAGCTACAGGCAGGCAGGCAGGCAGGCAGGCAGGCAGGCAGGCAGGCAGGCAGGCAGGCAGGCAGGCAGGCAGGCAGGCAGGCAGGCAGGCAGGCAGGCAGGCAGGCAGGCAGGCAGGCAGGCAGGCAGGCAGGCAGGCAGGCAGGCAGGCAGGCAGGCAGGCAGGCAGGCAGGCAGGCAGGCAGGCAGGCAGGCAGGCAGGCAGGCAGGCAGGCAAGACTAGTTGAAAGACAGATTAACAGATACACCGACAGAGAGACCAATGAAACCATAGGCAGGCAGGCAGACAGATAGAAAGACAGAGAGGCAGACAGATAGGTAGGCAAAGAGGCAGACAGACAGAGATTTAGTTTGCCCTTCTTGTCATGTCATAAGATAACATATACAGCGCTGTATGAATCTAGAATTTCCATGAGAGGCAAATGCTTTTCAAGATAAAAAGCGCAACATATCAATAGAGAAGTTTGTTTTCCTGTTCTCTAAATCTTAGCTGGCACTGAATAGACATTCCAGCAAAAAATAGGCCGTTTTTCTTCACTGAACACGTCGATTATAAAAAGCAAGACACAGCAACAACGCAAAAAGTGCATTACATTACCTTGCAAATGGATCCTTGTGTAGGAATGGGACAGCTAAAGAGAAATTAGTATGTCCATAGCATTACATTCATTATGTTGCGGTATACGTTACGCTAGGTTACATTAATTTAACTTAAGTAACATTTAATTAGGAAATATTACATTTTACTATATTTATAATTACATTAGAACCATAAATGACAGAGGAAAAGATACTTGTCAGCAAATGGAAGAGCCATGGTTATCGCAATCTAAGTGTGACCAGTGTTGTCTGGTTTTAGGTGAAAGTGGACGACACATGGAAGTCGATGCCAGATGGTTACCCGAAGTACGAGCAGAAGGGAGCCAACAACTACATCACCATGCGCATACCTCGCTTCATGAATTACGGCGAATATGACCCCTCGATTGACCCCGGAAACGACTATTCGCCATCAAAGGGATCTTCTACTCTTCTATCATCCATTCCGCTCGGGATCCTAAGTTTCCTGATGACGTTACTGATGCGTTTATAGAAGACGATGTCTGTAGCTTTATGCATCAGAAATCAATGCACCGACTGGGACCAAGAATACGAGCGTTTGCTAAATGCCGTTGGTTTAGAAACTATAAAGCCTTTTAAAGTAATTTCTGATAATACCAGACACTAGTGTGTAGTCAGAACGCCCATAGGCATTAAATGTCTGATGTCAATGCACATTCATTGTCAGCTATAGTATGTATGTATGTATGTATATATGCATTTATCAAAGCATTTACATAGATACTAAACAGGTTTGTTTAATTACTGTAAAAGGCCACGTTAGTGTGTGCCTGTAGGCAACAGCGAGTGTATTTTATCACCAGACATCTGTGTCTATGAGTGCCTTGGCTACGCTAGTATCTGCATTTTCCAGACAGCATTTTTAAAAGTGGTACGTACCTTCGATTAGTTTCCATATTCTTGCGACATTAGTTTGGATACGAAAAGCTTATAGGTCCTGTACACCTCTGACAACTATTTCATTACCTGACCTCATACTGTGCCTTAACTTACCCTATCTTACTTTACCTGACCTTATATTGCCTTACCTTACCTTACATTACCTCACCTTATTCTGCTTTACCTTAACTTAACTTACCTTACCTTACAGAAAGTTTGATTGTCTTGGAGCAGTTCCTTATATTCGGACTGTTGCGGTTGCAGAACGATGATCCTTCCAGATAAATTATGTCTAAGAATGATCTGGCCATTCTAATAATATCTTCCATTATCAGACATTACTTTTAAAAAGGTGAAAGTTTCTCAGTTGTACGAATATTGTATAAATATGGATTGACCCACTTAACCAGCATAACTCATTATATGTATGTATGTATGTACTGATTTTACGAATTCTCATATGTAATTAAATAAGCATAGTGTAGTATGATATAATGAGTGATTTATGTAGCGCCTATTGAGAGGCAGTCGTTTTTTTCATATTCAAGTTGCAGTGACGCCGATTAGATTTTTGTGCGAGCAACTTTAACTTCACAAAAGGAAAATAAGGCAACGGACTATTTTCGGCTGTACAATAACTGTGATTGTAACTATTTTAAATAATAAAATAAATTATCATTTGTAACGAGTTGAAGTTTTGACACTCGACCAAAGCTTTTTTGCGAGACGGTTTCTTTATCAACCTTCCTTCTTAAGTTTTCTTTTAACCTTAGAGCAGAAAAGCTGACTACAAAAATTAGACCTCAAATCCAGTTGACACTGTTTTATGCTTAATTAGGCCAATTAAAGGTGAGCTGTATCTAGTGTGCAAAGGTACATAGCTAGCTAGATAGATAGATAGGCAGACAGATAGATAGATAGATAGATAGATAGATAGATAGATAGACAGACAGACAGACAGAAAGATAGACAGACAGCTAGATATATATATAGAAAGAGATAGATAGACAGACAGACAGACAGATAGATAGATAGATAGAGAGATAGATAGATAGATAGACAGATAGAGAGAGATACAGAGATAGAGAGACAGAGAGACAGAGATAGGCAGGCAGATGGGCAAGCATGTAGGTAGGTAGAGACACAGGCAGGCAGAGATGCAACACACATAACATTCTTATCCACACAAGCAGGCAGTAGGCTAAACAGTCAAACATACCGACTGCGACAAACCGAAGGACAGACAGATACACACAAATACAAACAGGTATCCAACTATGGAAAGGTTTAAGACATAGACTAGAGACAAACAAACGGCCATACTGGAAGAGGGGCACAGAGATAAGCCATTACACGCAGACAAGGGATGTGGATTGTGCCCGCATTCTTGGCTTGGGGAATTTTTCATCCCAGTGCAGCCATGCGTGTCAGTTACACATCTATCTGCCTTGGCACTGAAAACGTTTGCCTACCCTGTCCTTTTCACCCCACTCTGATTAATGCAATCGGTAATACTGGAAGATTCCCCTTTTCATAAGAGGAAGAATTCGTCCTGCAACTGTTTAGGGCAAGACCATTGCTTTCTTTTTCTCTGTCTCAACTTTTTCTCTCCTCTCTGCTTCTTCTTTCTCTCTATCTGTCGCCCTCCCTCCCATTTCTCCCACTCAAAAGCCGGTCTGGGTGCAGGCTGCGCAGTTATGCCCAACCATTTTATTCACGTAACCCCGTTGATGACGACATTGCCACGGATGAGTGATGTTATACTGTCCATCGCAACGCAACGGTGAACGAGTATTCATTGTGAGTGGTTATAGCTTCGGAAAGGCCAACCTCCGATCTCTGATTAAACTCCAATGGCTCCTTCAGGCGTTTAAAATACACAAGTGTTATTTGTATTTTTGCTGGGTTTTCTGCTAACAGCAGTTTTCACACAATTATTACCGCAATTTACCAAAGCAGTTAGTTGAATAATAATTAATAGCTTATCACGCGCAACGCAGGAAAAATCCTCTGTTGCTTCTTGTTCTCACTCTCCTTTTTCGTCCCACAAATCTTCCAACCCTCTCCAAATCCCCTTCACTCCCCTTTCCGACCTCTCTCTCACCTTCTCTTGTGTTCTAAAATCCCTTTTGCCTTCCATTTCTCCCTCTCGCTCTTCCTCCACTCTCCCATCTCTTTTCCTCCCACGCCACCCCTCCACTCCACTCTCCACTCTCCCCTTTCCAATATCCCATGGATACTTTCTCTCTCCAATACCTCTGTAACAACTTTCTCTCCCATTTCCGACCACATCCGCTCCCTCCCTCCGTCTCTCTCTCATTTATGTAAAAATCCCCTTTTGCTCCCTTTTACATAATAATAATAATAATAACAAAAACTAATAATAATAATAATTATTATTATTATTATCATTATCCACAGCGATAGTACTCCCGACTTACACCGCAAATGTGTTCATCTACCACACACCGCAAATGTGTTCATCTACTACACACCGCAAATGTGTACATCTACTACACACCGCAAATGTGTACTTCTACTACACACCGCAAAGGTGTACTTCTACTACACACCGCGAATGTGTACTTCTACTACACACCGCAAATGTGTACATCTACTACACACCGCAAATGTGTACTTCTACTATACACCGCGAATGTGTACTTCTACTACACACCGCAAATGTGTACTTCTACTACACACCGCAAATGTGTACATCTACTACACACCGCAAATGTGTACTTCTACTATACACCGCGAATGTGTACTTCTACTACACACCGCAAATGTGTACTTCTACTACACACCGCGAATGTGTACATCTACTACACACCGCAAATGTGTACTTCTACTACACACCGCGAATGTGTACTTCTACTACACACCGCAAATGTGTACTTCTACTACACACCGCGAATGTGTACATCTACTACACACCGCAAATGTGTACTTCTACTACACACCGCAAATGTGTACTTCTACTACACACCGCAAATGTGTACTTCTACTACACACCGCAAATGTGTACTTCTACTACACACCGCAAATGTGTACATCTACTACACACCGCAAATGTGTACATCTACTACACACCGCAAATGTGTACTTCTACTACACACCGCAAATGTGTACATCTGCTACACACCGCAAATTTGTACTTCTACTACACACCGCAAATGTGTACATCTACTACACACAGCAAATGTGTACTTCTACTACACACCGCAAATGTGTACATCTACTACACACCGCAAATGTGTACTTCTACTACACACCGCGAATGTGTACTTCTACTACACACCGCAAATGTGTACTTCTACTACACACCGTAAATGTGTACTTCTACTACACACCGCGAATGTGTACATCTACTACACACCGCAAATGTGTACTTCTACTACACACCGCAAATGTGTACATCTACTACACACCGCAAATGTGTACTTCTACTACACACCGCGAATGTGTACTTCTACTACACACCGCAAATGTGTACTTCTACTACACACCGCGAATGTAAACTTCTACTACACATCGCAAATGTGTACTTCTACTACACACCGTAAATGTGTACTTCTACTACACACCGCAAATGTGTACATCTACTACACACCGCAAATGTGTACTTCTTCTACACACCGCAAATGTGTACTTCTACTACACACCGCAAATGTGTACTTCTACTTACACACCGTAAATGTGTACATCTACTACACACCGCAAATGTGTACTTCTACTACACACCGCAAATGTGTACATCTACTACACACCGCAAATGTGTACTTCTACTACACACCGCAAATGTGTACTTCTACTACACACCGCAAATGTGTACATCTACTACACACCGCAAATGTGTACTTCTGCTACACACCGCGAATGTGTACTTCTACTACACACCGCAAATGTGTACTTCTACTACACAGCGCAAATCTGTACATCTACTACACACCGCAAATGTGTACTTCTACTACACAGCGCAAATCTGTACATCTACTACACACCGCAAATGTGTACTTCTACTACACACCGCAAATGTGAACATCTACTACACACCGCAAATGTGTACATCTACTACACACCGCGAATGTGTACTTCTACTACACACCGCAAATGTGTACTTCTACTACACACCCCAAATGTGTACTTCTACTACACAACGCAAATGTGTACTTCTACTACACACCGCGAATGTGTACTTCTACTACACACCGCAAATGTGTACATCTACTACACACCGCAAATGTGTACTTCTACTACACACCGCGAATGTGCAGTTCTACTACACACCGTAAATGAGTACTTCTACTACACACCGCAAATGTGTACATCTACTACACACCGCGAATGTGTACATCTACTACACACCGCGAATGTGTACATCTACTACACACCGCAAATGAGTACATCTACTACACACCGCAAATGTGTACATCTACTACACACCGCGATTGTGTACTTCTACTACAAACCGCAAATGTGTACATCTACTACACACCGCAAATGAGTACATCTACTACACACCGAAAATGTGTACTTCTACTACACACAGTAAATGTGTACTTCTACTACACACCGCAAATGTGTACATCTACTACACACCGCAAATGTGTACATCTACTACACACCGCAAATGTGTACTTCTACTACACACCGCGAATGTGCAGTTCTACTACACACCGTAAATGAGTACTTCTACTACACACCGCAAATGTGTACATCTACTACACACCGCAAATGTGTACATCTACTACACACCGTAAATGTGTACTTCTACTACACACCGCAAATGTGTACTTCTACTACACACCGCAAATGTGTACATCTACTACACACCGCAAATGTGTACATCTACTACACACCGTAAATGTGTACTTCTACTACACACCGCAAATGTGTACATCTACTACACACCGCAAATGTGTACATCTACTACACACCGCAAATGTGTACTTCTACTACACAAGGCAAATGTGTACATCTACTACACACCGCAAATGAGTACATCTACTACACACCGCAAATGTGTACTTCTACTACAATCCGCAAATGTGTACTTCTACTACACACCGCGAATGTGTACTTCTACTACAAACCGCAAATGTGTACATCTACTACACACCGCGAATGTGTACTTCTACTACACACCGCAAATGTGTACTTCTACTACACACCGCAAATGTGTACATCTACTACACACCGCAAATGTGTACATCTACTACACACCGCAAATGTGTACATCTACTCCATTCCATTTCCATTCTCAGCCTTCCTCGTTCCGAGATTCGGCCGCATCATGCACAATGTTCCTCCAGTGTCCTCTGTCCTCCACCAGCCTGAGCATCTCCTCCATTGTTAGCCCAGTCCATGCCCTGATGTTGCCCAACCAGTTTATTCTCGGTCTTCCTCTTTTCCGTCCTCCCGGTATTGTGCCCTGTATTATCTCCTTCTCGATGCATGTTCCCTCCTTCCTCATGATGTGGCCAAAATAGATCAATTTCCTTTTCCTTACTGTCTTCAAAAGATTCCTCTCTACTCCAGCCGCTTCCAGTACCCATTCATTTGACCGCTTTTCCATCCACGATATTTGCATGATCATTCTTAGACATTTCATCTCGAACGCTTCTATCCTCCTCTCTTCCTCCTTCCTCAAAGTCCAACTCTCACATCCGTATAGTGCCACCGGCCATACTAACGTCATCAAGAGCCTCATCTTTGTTACCAGTGATATGCCATGACTTTTCCATATTTTTTTAAGATTTGCAGCCATTGCATATCCCTTTGCAAGTCGTACCCTTATCTCTGCTCCACAATCGCTGTCCCTGTCGATCCTCGAGCCCAAGTACATGAAAGTATCCACCTGCTCCACTGTTTCCTGACCTATGCTGATCTGACACCTGGTCTCTGCTGTTGTCATGACCTTTGTTTTATCCGTGTTAATCCGCATTCCATATTTCCTTCCTGCCCTGTCTAATCTCTCAACCAGTGTTTGTAATTCCTTCTCAGATTCTGTTATTAGTACTATGTCGTCTGCGTATCTTAAGTTTGTCAACCGCCTTCCCCCTATGTGCACTCCTCCGTCAAAACCCTCCAAAGCCTCTCTCATTACCCTCTCCGCCATAATGTTAAATAAACTTGGAGACAACACGCATCCTTGTCTCACCCCTCTCCTGACTCTGAACTCTCCAGATAGTGTTCCTGCCACTTTGATCCTTGCGTTTTGTTTATTGTACAGCTTGGATAACAACTTTATTATGTGTCCAGGAAATCCCATTTCTATCATTGTTGTCCATAATGTTTCATGTGCTATTGAATCAAAAGCTTTTTTGAAGTCTACAAAGCACATGAAAAGAGGTTGTTGATGTTCATTTGCCTTTTGCATAACAATTCTCAGATTTGTTATCTGGTCTCTTGTCCCTCTAGCCTTCCGAAAACCCGCCTGTTCTTCCGTCACTTCTGCTTCCGTCTGATTCCTTATTCTTTCTAAAATGATCCTCAACATAATCTTACTTGCGTGTGCGACCAAGGCCACTGTTCTATAGTTTGTACATTGCCTGGCATCTCCTTTCTTTGGTATGGGTACAAAAATTGAATCCGCCCAATCCTCTGGCCATTCTCCATCTTCCCATAGTGCTGTGCATATAAGATGAAATCGGTCTACTGTAACTTCTCCTCCGTATTTAAACAGTTCCGCAGGTATTCCATCCGGCCCCGCTGATTTCCCGTTCGCACAATGTTTTATCGCTCTTGCTACTTCTGATCTTAAAGGGGGTGGCTCTCTCTCGTATTCATTCGTGTCCTCCTTCACCTCTTTGTCATCGTACAGTTCTTCGCAGTACTGCCTCCAACGTTCAGAAATGCCTTCAGTGTCCGTGATGTATTCTCCATTTTCTGCCTGTATGCAGTGTATTTTTGGCTGGAATTTGTTTGCAATTGTCCTGACTGTTCTATACAGATATCTACTGTTCCCCCTCTTGTTCTCTATTTCCGCCTTTTCACACACTTCCTCCAGTTGTTTCTGTTTGTCGTTTCTTAGATGTCTCTGTACCTCCGCCTTCAGTTCCTTATACTCTTCTCTGTCCTTTTGCTTGGCTTCACGCTTCTTGTTGATGAGGTCAACAGTTTCTTTGGTAATCCATGGCTTCCCTTTGTCTCTCCTCCTGTAACCGACTATTTCTTCGGCCGTAGTGAAAAGTATGTCTCTTGTTTCCTTCCACAATTCGTTGGGTGATCTTTCCTCTATTACCGTGTTCAAAGCTTCGAATCTGTTTGCTACTTCTATCTCATAGGTGATTCCCTTGTTTCCAGCTAGATCCTCTACATTCAGTCTTTTTATCACCTCTTCCTGCTTTTTCCTTCCTAATATGATCTTCAATGTTGCCACCAGCAAATTATGATCTGAATTGCAGTCCGCACCTGGGTATGTCTTGCATTTGTTGATACACGTCTTCCACTTCCGATCGATACCTATGTAATCAATCTGGTTTTTTGTTCTTCCGTCCGGAGATGTCCAAGTACTTAATCTCCTTGGATGTTGTTTAAACCATGTATTGGCCAGACCCAACTCCTGTTCCATACAGAAATCTATTAGCCTCTCCCCTCTCCCATTTATCTCCCCCAATCCTTCTCCACCCGTCACTGGTTCTATTCTACTTTTTCCCACTTTAGCATTGAAATCTCCCATTACCACTGTAATGTCTCTTTTCGGAATGTTTTTAGCGCTTTTGCCAGCATCTGGTAGAACTCCTCAACTTCATCTTCCTCTCCATCTGTTGTTGGCGCATAGACCTGTATCATGCTTATGCATCTTGGCTTTGCTTTTAATCTTACCACCAAAATTCTGCTGCTTATTGTTTCATATCCAATTAGGGCCTTAATCCTGGTTTTCTGTATCCAAACTCCTACTCCTCCATGTCCCTGAGTCTCTTCTCCTGAATATACAATCATATGTCCCTCTGACGTAATGAAGTGTCCTCTGCCTCCCCATCGTATCTCTGCCAAGCCACATACCTCCATCCTCAATCTCTCCATCTCCTTACCAAGAACCTGGGTTTTTCCCAGTTGTATCATACTTCGCACGTTCCAAGTGCCTACTCTCATCCTCTTCCTGAGTTGAAAAATGTCATCGTCTGACTTCCCTCTCCCTTCAATCTCCTCTATCCCTGTTTTACCTCCTCCTCTTCTTCCAGTAGCCGACTTTCCGACCCTGTCCTGGTTGCTCAACAGGGGACGCGGACCTTGTGAACCCGGGCGTCGTCCGAGCCGGTATGGATTAAGTTTGGATTCCATTTTTCATGATGCTGTTTGGGGATGATAAGATGGTAGGCCCCCCAGTCTTTCCATCTCGCAGTAAGGAAACTCTGTTCCAGGTGTACCGGAAGTGCCCTCCTGTCTCTGTAGACTCGCCGTTGTCCCTTGTAACATGATCTTCCGTCTCATCTACTGAAGTCTCGCTGCTGCCCGAGACCTGCCGCTCACGTTGGCCAATCTTTCAGAGTTCCTGCCGAGCCTGTCCAACTCGCGAAGCGCCCGAGGTGGTACTTCAGTCAAGACTTTCACCACTGTTGGCATAGCCTCAGCAGGCATTCTCCTACTCAATTGTTCACTCCCTCACCACGCTGAGGTGTGAGTCGGTCTTTTACATCTACTACACACGCAAATGTGTACTTCTACTACACACCGCAAATGTGTACTTCTACTACACACCGCAAATGTGTACTTCTACTACACACCGCAAATGTGTACTTCTACTACACACCGCAAATGTGTACATCTACTACACACCTCAAATGTGTACTTCTACTACACACCGCAAATGTGTACATCTACTACACACCGAAAATGTGTACTTCTACTACACACCGCAAATGTGTACATCTACTACACACCGCAAATGTGTACATCTACTACACACCGCGAATGTGTACTTCTACTACACACCGCAAATGTGTACTTCTACTACACACCGCAAATGTGTACATCTACTACACACCGCTAATGTGTACTTCTACTACACACCGCAAATGTGTACATCTACTACACACCGCAAATGTGTACATCTACTACACACCGCGAATGTGTACTTCTACTACACACCGCAAATGTGTACTTCTACTACACACCCCAAATGTGTACTTCTACTACACAACGCAAATGTGTACTTCTACTACACACCGCGAATGTGTACTTCTACTACACACAGCAAATGTGTACATCTACTACACACCGCAAATGTGTACATCTACTACGCACCGCAAATGAGTACATCTACTACACACCGCGAATGTGTACATCTACTACACACCGCAAATGTGTACTTCTACTACACACCGCAAATGTGTACATCTACTACACACCGCAAATGTGTACTTCTACTACACACCGCAAATGTGTACATCTACTACACACCGCTAATGTGTACTTCTACTACACACCGCGAATGTGTACATCTACTACACACCGCAAATGAGTACATCTACTACACACCGCAAATGTGTACTTCTACTACACACCCCAATGTGTACTTCTACTACACACCGCAAATGTGTACATCTACTACACACCGCGAATGTGCACTTCTACTACACACCGCAAAGGTGTACTTCTACCACACACCGCAAATGAGTACATCTACTACTCACCGCAAATGTGTACTTCTACTACACACCGCAAATGTGTACTTCTACTACACACCGCAAATGAGTACGTCTACTACACACCGTAAATGTGTACTTCTAATACACACCGCAAATGTGTACTTCTACTACACACCGCAAATGTGTACTTCTACTACACACCGCAAATGTGTACATCTACTACACACCGCGAATGTGCACTTCTACTACACACCGCAAAGGTGTACTTCTACTACACACCGCAAATGAGTACATCTACTACACACCGCAAATGTGTACTTCTACTACACACCGCAAATGTGTACTTCTACTACACACCGCAAATGTGTACTTCTACTACACACCGCAAATGTGTACTTCTACTACACACCGCAAATGTGTACATCTACTACACACCGCAAATGTGCACATCTACTACACACCGCAAATGTGTACATCTACTACACACCGCAAATGAGTACATCTACTACACACCGCAAATGTGTACTTCTACTACACTGCAGAAACGTGTAATTGTAATTGTAATCTGACATTTATAAAGCGCCACTTCAAGAATAGACTCATCAGAAGCGCTCCCGACCCGAACCAGTGAGACCACTGGCAAATAATACAGACTTCAGGCGCTTGCGAAACTGTGGAAGAGACAAACTGAGGAATATTAGCCGAAGCTCTCGGGAAAGGCGATTCCAGCTATTGGGTCCAACATAGGCAAAGCTTCTAGACTGCGCTCTAGCAGTGCGCATACGAGGTACAGTCAGAAGTCCAAGGGAGGCCGACCGGAGAGTGCTACGGCCTGGAACCAAGGAGACCGAAATGCAGAAGTCCCTAAGATATGATGGAGCAGAGCCAACAAGACAATTACGCATAAGCGTTAGGATCTTGAACTGGATACGCTGCTGAATTGGAAGCCAGTGTAGAGTGTCCCGTATAAAGGAAGTTATATGGCCATACCTGGGGACGCCTCCAATAAGACGGGCAGAAGCACTGAGAACAGATTGAAGCTTGGAAATATTGGCAAGTGAGAGTCCAGCAAAGATAGCGTTACCAAAGTCCACCCTAGTGCAGATAAGGGCATGAATTAGAGTAGTAACGGCATGAAAGGAGAGGGAGCGGCGGATGGTACGAAGCTGACGAAGGTGGTAAAAGCATGAGCGGGAGACACTGTTAACATGATCGGTCAAGGAAAGTTCCCGGTCCAGAACAACCCCAAGATCACGGACTTTGGAACAGAATAGAATGTCCGGAAACCTCTGGCGTAAGGATGATGAATCAATCTTTGCCAGCTGAGCACGACCACCAAGCCAGATGAACTGGGTCTTAGCAGAGTTCAGTCGGAGGCGATTAGAGGACATCCAGAGACCAAGGGCAGATGTTGCGTCAAGAATACTCTCAACCAGAGAGGAAGCCGCTTCCGCTGGGCCATGAACGAAGGCCTGAGTGTCGTATGCATACTGATGGACAGCAACACCCATAGGAAGGAGAACCCGTGCCAGGTCGGCAGTGTACAGAATGTAGAGGAGAGGGGCCAGAACAGAACCCTGAGGAAGGCCAAAAGGTATAAGGGACCAGGCGGAACGTGTAGGCCCAAAGATAACAGAATGAGAGCGGTCTGAGAGGAAAGACTGAAACCAAAGAAGGGCCGTATCAGTAATGCCAAAAGATTTTTCTAGACGCTCCAAAAGGATAGAGTGATCCACAGTGTCAAAAGCAGCACTAACATCATAGAGGGCAAGAAGAGTAACATGTCCACGGTCAAAAGCTCCAAAGACGTCAGCCAGGAGACGTGTAATAAGTGATTCAGTAGAGTGGAGCTTCCTAAATCCGGATTGAAGAGGAGGCATGAGGGAGTTAGAGTCAAGGTAGTCGACCAGTTGGACGGACACACATCTTTCAAGAAGCTTAGAGAGGAAGGAAAGGTTAGAGACAGGTCGGTAGTTAGAGATATCATTGGGGTCAAGTCCCTGGCGCTTGAGAGAGGGAAAGACTATAGCACGTTTGTGAGAAGCCGGGAGTGAACCCTGACCCAGGGAGGTATTACATAGCAAGTGTAAGAACGGAATTAAGTCATCTATAAAATCCTTGATTAAAAATGGTGGTAATAAGTCCAGTTCACAGGACTTAGCAGGTGACTCCAGCAGGAGCCGACGAAGGACGTCCAAAGGCAGAGCCTTCCAGCATGAAAGCCTAGATGACATAGGAGGAAAGGAAGGAGGAGGAGAACCATCAGTGGATTGGCGGATCGAGTCGATCTTCCCGCGCATGTAGTCGAGGTAGTCGTTCGCTGTGAACGGAGGCTGGGCCGGAGAGTTAGAAGCGGTAGAACGGCCGAGGACACCGGAGAGCGAAGACCAGAGCCGACGCGGATTGCTCCTCTCCCGCTCAATCAATGACTCCCAGTATGCCATTTCTTTGGCTCGAAACTCCCGTGCATTAAGCGAAGATGGTGGATCCAGTCGAGACGATCGGCAGGATCACGTGTTCGTCGATATCTTCGCTCGTGCCGCCTGACATCACGACGTAAAGTACGGCAGGATCGGTCAAACAAAGGTGCTAACGGTCTCCGACGGGCCCGCTGCGGACGAAGCGGAAGGAGGTCATCGATGAGGAGGTGAACTGAAGAGTCAAAGAGAGCAAAGAGCTTAACAGACGAGCGACCAGCGAGGGAGGAGAGGTCTCCGCAGAGAGGACTAGTGTACTTCTACTACACACCGCAAATGTGTACATCTACTACACACCGCAAATGTGTACATCTACTACACACCGCAAATGTGTACTTCTACTACACACCGCAAATGTGTACATCTACTACACACCGCAAATGTGTACTTCTACTACACACCGCAAATGTGTACTTCTACTACACACCGCAAATGTGTACTTCTACTACACACCCCAAAAGTGTACTTCTACTACACACCGCAAATGAGTACATCTACTACACACCGCAAATGTGTACTTCTACTACACACCGCAAATGTGTACATCTACTACACACCGCGAATGTGCACTTCTAGTACACACCGTAAATGAGTACATCTACTACACACCGCAAATGTGTACATCTACTACACACCGCTAATGTGTACTTCTACTACACACCGCAAATGTGTACTTCTACTACACACCGAAAATGTGTACTTCTACTACACACCGCGAATGTGCACTTCTACTACACACCGTAAATGAGTACATCTACTACACACCGCAAATGTGTACATCTACTACACACCGCGAATGTGCACTTCTACTACACACCGAAAATGTGTACTTCTACTACACACCGCGAATGTGCACTTCTACTACACACCGTAAATGTGTACATCTACTACACACCGCGAATGTGTACATCTACTACACACCGCGAATGTGTACATCTACTACACACCGCAAATGTGTACTTCTACTACACACCGCGAATGTGTACTTCTACTACACACCGCAAATGTGTACTTCTACTACACACCGCAAATGTGTACATCTACTACACACCGCGAATGTGCACTTCTACTACACACCGCAAATGTGTACTTCTACTACACACAGCAAATGTGTACTTCTACTACACACCGCAAACGAGTACATCTACTACACACCGCAAATGTGTACATCTACTACACACAGCAAATGTGTACTTCTACTACACACCGCAAATGTGTACATCTACTACACACCGCAAATGAGTACGTCTACTACACACCGCAAATGTGTACTTCTACTACACACCGCAAATGTGTACTTCTACTACACACCGCAAATGTGTACTTCTACTACACACCGCAAATGTGTACATCTACTACACACCGCGAATGTGTACTTCTACCACACCGCAAATGAGTACATCTACTACACACCACGAATGTGTACATCTACTACACACCTCAAATGTGTACATCTACTACACACCGCAAGTGATCATGTGTACCTCTTGGTCGTCTCTAAGATCCGGTCTCTGACATATCGGTTCTCCTCTCGGTTAGCGTTACTCTCTCTTTTACCTGGTCACTTTTAGCCGTTGAATCTCTAGTCTACACCTTGGGACACTGATCCTCGGTATCTTCCCGACATATCTTCCCGCAGTCTGAATTTCCCTGAGTTTCGCACAACTTCTTGCTATCTAGTATCAGTCCACCTCACGTCCTCGCAACAGATTGGGCCCAAACCCTGAAATCGGATCCTTGTGAGCCAGTATCTAAATTCAGCAACCGCAAATTTTCGGCTAAAATTTCCAGTTAAAATTATAAATCTTACTCCCCAACCCGCTACAAAACATCTCTGACTTATGTTAAGACGCATCTTTTCAGAACTGTTCGCCATGTTGGAGCGCATTCGATTGTCCTTGGTATGCATCCATTTGTACTTATCTGAAGCAATGTGTTGACTCATGCTAATTTTAGCATTAACAGCGCAGCCAATCACATGACTCCGCCCATTTGGAGAATCTACGCGGGATCGGCGAAAATGCGCTATGAGAAAATATACAGAAGGTCCTGAAAAACATGTTATGGATTGTTAGGAAAACAAATAACAAACCTATCACCACAAATGATAAAGATAATAAATAATAACTACAATAATAGGACTAATAATAGTAACAAATTATATATGTATGCAATCAATTATGTATGCATGTGTATATATATTTATATACGAATGTCTGCATGAATGTAATTATTCATGCATATATTTACCTGAACATTTATATAGTACAGTTTAGAACTTTTCTTAAGCTCTAACGCCGGTAACTGGTAAAGGTATCTGCCTAACCTTTTGGATTTTGAGCCGGAATTAACTCCGGATAAGCCCTGTCTCATCGGCCGTAACTTTAAAATGAAAATCAACATAAACTAGTGTCGTAGACTTTTTGTGGCTAAAATTGCAAAAATTTACAGCCAAGAATACCAATCTCTAGTGACATCATATAAATTGTCTGTTTCCGATATCAGCGAATAAGCCAAACAGGTCGACGAAAACCAATCATATCAACATTTTTTGGAACATTTTCACAAAAGGATACACACAGATACAATTAAACTGTACAAGTTATATGCTCGATCAAGGACACGAAACCATTCTCGATTACATAGTCATTCTACAGTAGCCGCGTATACTTATCATTAATTGCAATTGTAATTGTAATTAGGCATATGTATTGCAGCCGCTTCAAGAAAACTAATTGTTGCTTTTCGTGTTGAACAATAACGTCTCTGATTTTATCACAGACTGCGAACAAGTGCTTGTGCTGTATAACGATTGATAATCTGTTTCGTTCTTTTACCAAAGAGTAATGTCTAACCTACACCATGATTATTATCGAACTGTCCTAACTCAATTGGTTCCTTAGTATGTCTCATCCTCATAATCTAGATTATGTTCTAATATTACAGTAATAATCAGCGCTCTACACACAAGTCGAATCAATGTTAAACTGCATTAGCAACAAAATGTTCATCAATAGGCAAAACATTTGCTCAGGTACCTAAAAAGTAACCAGTGGCAGGCTCCCACACGTAGAGCCCAACCAATAGATTCTCATCCAGAGTTGACACCATTTTCAGATTTCGAGATAGTTTCTTGACTACCATAGTGGATATGGCACGCTATGGATTCGCTCATTTTTTTCGGTAACGCCTTGTAATTGTACATCCTTTGGTTGTCCGTGACCTCGTTGTCTGACATCTCATGACAACATCAACCTGTTTAAACCCATATTCTCAAAGACACGCTGTCACCTGCAGCCAATCAGAAACAGCCGTCGCTGCCAAAGTGAATCCACTATAAATGCCGAGATCCAAAACAAGCGCAGCAACAGCCAATTGGACGGCAATAAGTGACAGAGAGTTCGAGACGATTACATAGCGCCATGTTACTTTTAACAACATCGGAACGGGCGTTAGCCTTCTTCGGGGCACTGGCGTTCTTGGCTAGCGTGACACCATCCTCTACCCCCAAAAGAAGCCCAGACTTCGCTTCTTTATTCGATGGAAACACACTGAATCTGCAACAATATTACACTAATAAAAAGGGCTCGCTACACAAGTCGAAATGATGTTAAAATTCTTTAACAACAATACAGTATGTTCATCAATACGAAAACAATGCTCAAGTAGGCCTACCTAAATATCACAATAGGAGGCTCCCACACATAGAGCACAAGTTGCACAACCAACAGATTCTTATCCAGAGTAATAGTTGACACTGATAAACACTTAACGAGTAGAAAGACAGTGTATTGATCTCCTTGTTTTTTTTCGGTAACGCCCTGTACTTGCTTCTCCATTAATTATCCGTTACTCCGTCGGCTGTCTTCTCCATGACAGCATTGACCTGTTTAAACCCAGATTCCCATAGACACGTTGTCACCTGCAGCCAATCAGAAACAGCCGTCGTTGTCAAGGAAAACGACCACAAATACCGTGATCCCAGACGCGACAACAGCAAACCGGGCCTTAACGAGAGACAGGAAGTTCGTGACGATTATATAGCGCCATGTTTTTAACAACATCGGAATGGTCATTAGCCTTTTTGGGAGGCCTGGCGGTCTTGGCCAGCGCGACAACGTCCTCGACCAGCGACGAAACGGAGGCCCCGGCCAGGAAGGGACTGAGGGTTTTCGTGTCGAAGAAGGGAGCGAGGATCAGACTTTTCCGGGAGCTCCCATCGTCTCCGGGTTCCTCACCGGTCCCCACCGGATCGACGGGGAAGGAGCCGGGTAATCCGGTAACCGGGCAGATAACAATCATCTTCGAAGGTGTGAGGGAAGTGGATGACAGCGGAAACCAAGTGTCCGGGCAGCAAAGCGGCAAAGGCTCGAAGCACAGCATCGACTCACTGGCCAACCTGGACTTTGTGGTCGGACCGATCACGGAAACCCAGCTGCCCAACTCGAACGGGATCGTCGCCGACTGCATCACGGTCGAAGCGACGACCGATGACCCCGTGGGCCACTTCAAGTTAATAATCTACATCACAAAGGGCAACGGGACCGTGACCTTAGACGACGAGAAGACGCAGGTCAAGGAGGGTCAGCTCAAGTTTGCCCTGCTGGTGGATCGGTGGCAGTGGTGTGACAGCACGTGTACCTCCGGTAAGGTGGGAAAGTATCTCGATGTGGACATCAATGTGAAGATTCCACCTGGCAGGGCGATGAGAAACAGCGGGGACGCGCCTGGAGATGGTAGGCGACCGAAGAGGTTCTCCCTCGGAGCAGACGCCCTGGCTGACTTCTCGGAGAAGGTAAAATTCCATTTCGTGTTTCTTCGCTATCATCATAATTATCATCATCATCGTTGTTGTCATTGTCGACATCCTCCTCCTCTTCCTCCTCTTCCTCCTCCTTCCCATCATCATCATCATCATCATCATCATCATCATCATCATCATCATCATTGTTACCATTATGCCAACTACATAAATGTTTGTTTCTAAGATGTCATTCATGTATATTCGTTACATCCGCAGAATTAGGCATTAAGGCCTATGTCTTCAAGAGTGTCTGAGGCAAAGCATTCATCTCTAGTCGCCTTGATTACATTCGCAGTCATGCAGAAACTCCAAAGATTTAATAACTCTTTGGCTAGAACTTTAACACATCAAAATACGAGCCTAAAATCGCTGTACTTAAATCTTAGCGCTGGTTTCCTGTTCAGCAAAGGTTTTGTTTCAAATTGGGGCTTATAGTTTAGTTAAATGTTGAAATCTTGCCAACCACAATATATAATATCAGCCCACTACAGTTACAATTATCCTCGTCGTCATCATCATCGTCGTCGTCATCATCACGATCATGGTGATCATGATCATCATCGTAGTCAATGTCTTCATCATCAATATATTATTCTAATACACGGTTTGTGTGTGTGTGTCGCTCGGCCTGACAGGTGAACGTCGACGGTACCTGGACGAATATGTCCGCTGGATACCCTATGATGGAGGAGCGGGGTGCGAATCATTTCATCACCCTACGTCTGCCCCGTTTCACGTCCTACGTCAACTACGACCCCACCGTCGAAGCCGGATTCTCAGCCGAATCGAAGGGATCGTTTACTCTTCAATCGTCGCTGTCTCTGGGGATCTTCGCCTCTTTCATGACGCTCGTGATTTCTTACTCACGCACAACGTTTGGACTCGTCTAGAAATCCGCCATCTTACACAGATGATAGCCTAAATTGATATATGACCTCTGTACTTCTTAATGTCAAAGGCCAATACCTTATAAAATGTGAACCCTCTGGTGGCGCTTTAATCGAAGAAGCTGTGGGCCCACTCTGCGATGTCGTATTATTTAAAGAATATGGCTGTTTCATGTAACTCTTTATCACACTTCCCGCTAGGTGGCGCGGCTGTTTTGGGAGTGTCATATTAGTGTACTCTAAGACCTTTGCCCTAAACAGATGAATCAGCTGCCCTGTTTTGTTTTTTCTTTATGTGTCATCAGTCCAAAAAGACTGTCAAATTCTGCTGTACAGTTTGAAGCATTTAATTAATATTATTAATGTATAAGGGCGGTTCCACATGAGCAATCGGGTTATGCCTTTTCCCTACACATTCAACCCATCTATTTATCTCTGGTGAATACATTTGTCAACAGTCTCCTTGATTACTGTAACTCGCTTCTAACTGGTATTATAAAATCAAACATGCAGAAGCTCCATAGGTCAGAACTCTTTGGCTAGAGCCATAACAGATACATTACGTCCAAAAATCAGAATATATGCCTTGCACTTAAAGCTTTGCACATTGGCTTCCTGTTCAGCAAAGGATTTGTTTCACATCAGGGCTTCTAGTTTATAAAACATTACACTCTGGCCAACCACATTACCTAGAAATTTCGGAATTACGATTACGATTACCTAGAGTCAGTCCTTGACCTTAGGGTTGACAGTCAGCATGCTAACCACTACACTATAACGCAACTGTATTTACACGCAATGTAACATTACCGTACACTGTAATACCGGTAATTAGGGGCGACCATTAAAGATGTCTGCAAAGAGGGAGACAGGAAGGGGTCACCCAAACACGGACAGGGGGATTATGCCCAATGTGGACGTCTGCATCTAAATTTGGTACATAGTTTTTTCAGTACAGCTT
Source organism: Norana najaformis (assembly GCA_964023275.1). Taxonomy (NCBI): domain Eukaryota; kingdom Metazoa; phylum Annelida; class Clitellata; order Crassiclitellata; family Hormogastridae; genus Norana; species Norana najaformis. The sequence goes on from OZ029920.1 coordinate 27,014,517, forward strand.
GTGCCTTAAATGCCAATTTCAGTCCAACAGCAGACGGTCTATACTGCGTTGGATCTGTTGTCTAGCAAACTACCACCCTCAAAGCAGTCTCTGCTTTTTCTTGTATTTCTTTATAAAATTGTTTTTGCACCTAACCTGGAGCCGAATATCATTGTAAAGTTCACATGATTTTAGTTTGAGACTGACAAACTACCACTCTCAAAGACTGCTTTTACAGTGGTAGTAAAAAATTAAAAATACACAAGCTTTTTCTTGTATTTCTTTATAACATTGTTTTGCACATAACCTGGAGCGTTCGTCCTGCAGAATATCATTGATAATGCAAAGGAATTCAACTTGCAATTGTAAAGTTCACATGATCTTAATTCTGAGCCTCACTGTTTCAAGCCATTAAGAATTTAGTTTCAAGACTTCATCTTTAGACCGCTGATAAAATGACAGTGTAATTAAAATCCTATTTGAACTTTTGCACCGCTAAGGAGTTATAAGGCGACTGTGAAACGTAAATACTGAGCACTGCAATAAATGTTTTTGTTCTCTGAACTGGGCTTTGAAGATTACTGAACAGACACCAGTAATAATAATATGTAATCAACTCTTAATAACCTCTGATATACCTCGTCATGATATCTCTTTGAATCATCCATAAGTACCGATAAAATGCCTAGCATTTCTATAGACCAAAGCTGAATCACGAAATTTAAAACTGCTTGATTAAATGCTTCAATTTTCGTACAGTCATTAAACAACACTTCAAATATCATCAAATCTCCCATAATCGAAACACTAGCGCAAAAAGACATCGCCTTATGAAATTCTTACATGAAATCGGGAAGACGTTCAACAAAATAACTAAAATTCTAATTGTTGAAGATGAAATTAAATCACAAATCTATCTACATACAGACCTACCGCTTTGTAACAGAATATTACAGTTAATTGGAAAAAACGCTTTAACAAATCTCAGACAACCCTTAACAAATGACAAACAGCAACACTGTGAGAAACTGTACAGTTCTGCTTCGTTTACATAAATACATTTTAAAATTGTATAAAAGTGTAAAAAATAAGCTCAACAAACCACACTACACTCTCAGGAATCGGGTTTAATAGCAACGCCATTCGGGATCATAAGGATATCACTAACACCAGTGGTTTATCGCCGGGCCAGAACTACAGCCACATTGACTGAATGATCGTCAATCTTCAAGAGGTACGGTAAAAATAGGCATTAAAAACAACTGAGTTCAAGGAAACGTTGAGATGCTTATCTACTTTTCCGCCATTGGATCAACAGCAGTAGCAACTGAAAAGAGTGAAAAAACTGTATTATTATCGTATGTACCTGGTATTTATGAAATGCAATGTATTATAGTTTTTTACCCAAAGCATTTATGACCACTCAGGAATGAAAAAATTCTCTGGAGAAGGAAAAAATTCTTGGATGGCTAGAAATAGTCGAGATCTTACAGATCTTATTAAAAAGCCGTGTAATGTGCACAATTAAACTTTACATTACAATAATATAATGTAATTTAATGTCAATGAACATCTTAATGCACGCATATAGAAATTCATGTAGCACCTTTTCAATACTTCTCGAGTTCACTGGGGGCACAAAAGGAGCAGAAGTTTCGAAGCACCTTTCTGCCCCAGCAGGGATCTGAACCCCTGAACTCTGGGTTGACAGTCCAGCATGCTAACCACTTGACTACCGTGCATAAACGCTTATAGCTTATCTTTTACTTTTGTACTCACCATCGGTGAATTTGCGAGCTACGAATTTCAGCACTTCATCGATGAGGATGACTGGGAAGGAGATCTTGAGCACGGCTATCCATTCCTCTATGTTCAGCGGTGTGATCTGGAAAACGCTCTGTAACACCAAACGAAACCAAAACCCATTAACTGATGCATCCACATAACAATTGGAGCCCCCAATGTATGTGCATAAATCTGTATCTACGTATTTGTGTGTATGCACGTGTGTACATATCTGTATGTATGCATGTGTGCACATATGTATGTGTATGTATGTATGCATATACGTACACATGTATATGCATGTGTTCATGTTTATGAATGTGTGCATGTATGTACTGGAGGTTTGTATGCATGCACGTTTGTATGTATTTATGTATGCATAAATGTGTGTATAGCAAAGTTCACTATGGTGCAGTAGGAAAACTGATATCTAGACACATCTTAGTCCAGTGCAGACTAGAACCCAAAGTCCAGATTGCACGCTAACCAATAGACTATTACACAACAAGATAACCATCTACGAGGATCAGCTGACATCAGCTTACCGCAAGGAAGTCGACTTCAAGGATCACAAAGTGTAGCGACATGGAGATTGCAATGGCTCCGAGTAGCCACTTGTTGTACCACGGAGGCATTGTCAACAGCGACTGATTCTCTGAGATGCTGCAATCAAATCTTAACATACTGATGCATACTGTTTTAACCGATAAAAAGCTCAAGTGACATTTTCAATTGCCCCTTAAGTCGCATCTTTTCAAATCTGTTAGATGGATGGGCTTCAGTGCCGCTGAGAACATTTAAATGGCGCTATGTGAATAACTCAGATATGCAAATGTACATATGAAGACATGTAAATGATTGTAAATTTAAATGTACACATTTTTCTGTTAGTGACCGTATGGCCTCGACCCTGCTCATTTTTCACTAAACCACAACAATCGGATATCCCTCAACATGCAATAACCTCAACATAAAGCAAAACCAATGAAAATCATTATTATTTGTGCATTTTTTAAACACCACTATCTAATGACTAAGCATCAATCAATGGTGCTGAGCAATTGTGAGTGAAAGACTTGCTCAAGGTCCCTAGACAGTCACCGTCTCAAGAGTGGCTCAAACCTATACTCTGCAAGTTACAATCCAAACGCTCTAACCAATTGGCTACCGTGCCACTGAGAAAATAGACAGTTACCAATAAAATAACAGACAGGCAAACAAACAGACAGACCGACAGAGACAGACGGACAGACAGACACACCGACAGACAGACAGACATACAGACAGACAGACAGACAGACAGACAGAAGAAAGAACGGTTACTTCTCTGATGAGTTAGATACCTGTTCAGTGCATTGAAGATTTCTATGACGACCAGAACAGACAAAGCCATTGACTTTGGCTTTGGATCATCGAAGATTTCACAGTCGATACCTTTGTATCGTTCGTCTTGCACGAGGCACTGCATGTGATGAGTCTGAAATTATGACAGCAACAAGCCGTTCATTTTCATGCATTTCATTTATTCATTGCACTTATCATACAAGCAAGGTCGGTATATCTGAGCCTGAGGTGCAAACAACATGTTTAGGATCATCTAAGGAGTTTAAGGTGTTGAAAAAAGTCGCTATATAAATGCCCAGATACATAAAATCTACCAGAGCCTACTAATTGCTGCTGTTAGAAGTTTGCAATACCTTACCTTTACAAGAAAAAGAGTAGCATCTTTGAAAGAACCTATATGTACACAGTTACTGTTATTAGGCTAGGCAAGATATGAGCTTTTAGTGCCGTATCTCCCCCATTGAACTGTCCAGTCTTTCTCCAAAAGAGTTCCAGCTTGGAGCAGATATTATTTTCTTCTGGTAACCAGTCCCAGTGATCTACAGCCATCTGCCTGAAAAAGAATTTTCTAATGACCCATTGCACCCTCTTATACCAAAGCACTAGATAAAAAAATCTTCCATAGCCTATAAATTTCTGTTGGGAGAAATACGCCATACATAGATGACCTAAAAGGGGTTACATTAAGTGTATAAACAGACACACACAAAAATACCTCTTTAACCTTTACAGGTAAAACTATAGCTCCTTTGAGAGGTTCCCAAACTGCACTACAATCACACACAGCATTAAAAATTCCTCCAGATCCTCCAAGTTTCATCGACAGAAATATGTAATATACAGGACACAATTAATTCAAAAATCTTCCACAGTCCATACCAGTTGATAGTAGTTGAGCTGTGGACCATCCTCGTAACTCGTGAACCACCAGGCAGCAGCACCGACAGTTGCTGCCCCGACATAGCCACCAATAGCCATGTAGCGGAAGAAGAGCCAGTTACTGATGAGCGGTTCCTTGGCACTGCGTGGTGGCTTGTTCATGATCTCCAAGTCGGGCGGGTTGAAGCCAAGAGCCGTAGCGGGCAGACCATCCGTGACGAGGTTGACCCAGAGCAGCTGGACTGGGATGAGAGCCTCAGGCATGCCGAGGGCGGCCGTGAGGAAGATACAGACGACCTCGCCGATGTTGGACGAGATGAGGTAGCGGATAAATTGCTTCATGTTGTTGTAGATGGCACGGCCTTCCTCAACGGCAGCGACTATCGTCGAGAAGTTGTCGTCGGCAAGGACCATCTCTGAAGCAGACTTGGCCACGGCCGTTCCGGATCCCATTGCAATTCCGATGTCAGCCTTCTTTAGGGCAGGAGCGTCATTGACACCATCTCCTGTCTGGAAGGAAACGCAACCAATCCAAGTGACTCCAAGACTAATTTAATCTAATCGCGCCTATGGCCGTTATCACAGTGTATAATACATCAATCGGTAGTTACTTCAAGTGAACAGAAGTCAATATCGTAATCCATTAGAGAAGAAAGATGAAGGTACGAGCCAGACTATGCCAGTCATTGCAGACTGTAACTAAATATTTGTATAAAAGAAAGACTCAGTCAATTCAGTCTCTAAGCTGAAAGATACCAGTATTTAGAACTATTTGCCACGGCTGAGAAGTAATTATCATGGTTGTAAAGCATATACCATGGCTGAAAAGCATTTTTAAAAGGCTGGTAAAGTATTTACCATGGCTGACAAGCATTTACCACGGATGAGAAGTAGTTACCCCGGCTAGGAAAATTATTCACCATGGCTGGAAAGCTTTTTCCTTGGCTGAGAAGTATTTAGCATAGTTGAGAATTACTTACCATAGCTGAGATTTCACCAGCTGCTTGCAGGTAGTCAACAATCTTGCTCTTGTGAGCGGGTTCCACACGAGCGAACAGTCGCGCACACCCGGCCGCTTGTGCCTGATCCTCGGGACTCAGATCGTCAAATTCACGACCAGTAAAGGACTTGCCCTCAGTGCTCTCCGTTTCACTGAAAATGCCGATCCTTCTGCAGATGGCTTCGGCTGTTGCCTGCAAAAGCCACAAGAAAACCTTACCACATGCCCAGATGCAACCAAACGCCAAGAGTTTAATCTAGGTATTACGAGTTTAAAAATTTTGTACAGTTCTGAACCAGAGACTAATTATAACATGCTTCGTTATAACACTAATTCTGATATATGGGTACATGGCTGTCGGAGGCTACGTCGGGGCGGCGACTGTTGATGCTGCTGCCTGGTGGTTTACAAGTTACAAGGATGGTCCACAGCTCTACTACTCTCAACTGGTAGGCACTCTGGAAGATTTTTGAATCAACTGCGTCCTAGGTATTGCATACTTCTACCAATGCAAATGGCAGGCTCTGGCGGAATTTTCAAGGCTTTGTGAAACAGTCTGAGACATGGATCCTAAATTTAGTTCAGCTATAGAAAATTACCTCGTTGTAACATGACCATGTTATGACGTGGTTCCTGATATGGCTCCCTAAGACGGCATTATAACGAGTTTCCAGTGTATCTCCATATATTCACTGACAGAAATGTCATAACAAGTTCTCTATGCACCAACCTAATAAGTGAGTTCTTCATGCAAAAATTTATAATGCAGTTTCCTGTAAGAGGTGAACACAACACAGTAACACTGAAATTCTCATTAAATTGAAAATAACGATAAGACCTTGTTGTCGCCTGTGATGACAATGACTCGAATTCCTGCCAGTCGACACTCCTTGATCGCGTCGATTACCTCCTTACGAGGAGGATCCAGCATTCCCACAACTCCAACAAAAGTGCAGTTTGTCTAAGACACCAACATACAGTGGAGACTCGATTACAAATGACCCTTTAAGAAGCAGTAACACTTAACAATGTATGGTAATTACATGTAAAGTAAGGTAATGGCATTTTCTCAGCACCACGAAAACTGGTGTCGGGTAAATACAAACTGGCCCTCAACAAAATCTAGTCCACAAGTAAGGCAATCAATCATTCCTCTGACAATGCTTGGTCAAAGGATTTGAAAGATCGTTTGGCTGGAGTCCTAAAAGAACCAGCAGCAATCCTTATCGTACTTACATAGAAAGGAAAATGCAACAGTAGTTGAAGCATCACTGCAATACCTCGTATTTCACAAACTTAGTCGAATCTTCCAGATCCATCTCCTCCTTCTTCAATGGAGTATCAATGGTAGCCAGCGCCAAGCACCGTAGGGTATCACGACCTGAAGTAAGATCATGACACAGCATGCTTTACCAGAAAATCAAACCAGATGAAATTTAACAACCAGCAGGAGAGATTAGATAACAAAAACATTTCAATGAAATATCCCAACATCCAGAAAAGAATTTAATCTAACATTCAAATCAAGGATGGGGCCATTAATGCACATAAAGCAATGCACTCGCAATCATTTACATTTACGATTACAAAAGCACGAGTTTTGGGTTCCCAGATAGGGACTGCGAGTCTGACCTGTGCCGTAGAACTTGACTTGTTTGTAGATTTCGGCCTTAAGCGCTGGCGTCATTGGAATTTTCTCAGTTCCGACACGAACGAACTGGCAACGATCAAGCACACCCTCTGGTGCACCCTATAGACATAATGGCAAAAAAGAGTTAAATACACCAAAACAAAAACTATATTTGCTGAGTCAGTGTCATAATGCGGATGTTTTCTATGGCTGGACTAATTTTTGATTCATATTTCTGATCATGTTATATGACAATTCATGTTACGACGAAAAGTGTGTTTTAAGGAGTCTCAGACGTAGCCTCGTTTCAAAATGGTAAAGTTAGGTTTTTATCCTTTTTCACAAGGTAAAAATTCAGTTTTATATGGCAATTCATGTTATGACGAAAAGTGTGTTATAAGGAGTCTCAGATGTAACCTCATTTCAAAATGGTAAAGTTAAGTTTTTATCCTTTTTCACAAGGTAAAAATTCAGTTTGTCCAATTTTAAAATTGCAAAATTCACTTTTCCACATTTCTCACAAGGGTGAAAATTCGATTTGGCCAATTTTTACAATATCAATACTCACTTTTCCCCATTTTTCAAGTGTAGAATTTCCTTAATATCTTTTGCCAACTATTATCACTGTGTTGCTTACTTTGACAAACTGCTTTGGTCCACCTGGCAGCTTAGTGGGTTTCAGAGGTTGGGTGTAGCTGCTCATCGATTTCCTATCTCGGGAGAACTCGAGAGTAAACTCCTTCTTCCACATGGCCTGGATGTGTTGGTTGCAGATCGTACCGAGATCTTTTGGTTTTACTCCAGTCTTGTCCAAGCTGTATGGGTTCATCTTTTCCACCAGGATTGTTAGCGCTGTCTCAGTAGCTTCACCTACTTTTTCGTAGACTCCCTTGGCCTGTAAAACCACACAAAAAGATGTAGTCTATTTCTGCTAAACACGTGTATCTGTAATTACAACTGAAATAATAAAGCTCCCATGCAACGTAGAAGAGGCGTTCATTTATTTTCTGCTCTACAGCCTTCAAGCCGGCAACGGACGAATGCTGAGGTACTGAACATGGGGCCAGCGCACCGCAGGACTTGCCGTTTATTTCACAGCTTATACCAGTACCAAATTATGCGGATTGGTTACAGAGACAAGTGTGCACAAACAACTTGTCCAAGGTCATCACACGGAGTCTGCTCAGTAGGCTCAAACCTGCAATTTTTGGATTACAGATCCATCGCCCTAGCTGATAGGTATGTATGTAACTATAACTACAGGTATATATGTCTATCTGTATGCGTGTATGTATACATATGCATGCATGACTTCATGTACATTAGGATGGCCCCTGTAAGTGCCTTCAGTCTGATCCATAGCTAAGGCTACCTAATCCATGACAAATGGATTCTTTTCCTACATAAATGTAGCTTTTGCATTCTCTTTGATACATGAGCACACTCTGGGTCAATGTTTTCATTAGCTGCGTTCTTATTGTTACTGCTTAACTCCAATTCTATAGTGTTGGTTTCTCTGGGCCAAAGTGGCATGATTATAATGGCCAAACAATAAATCCAGCATATTTAAGTCAACAGAAATTCAGCATTTATTAGCATGGTAGCCATACTTTCCGTTCACCAAGAAATATAAACAGACGACCAAAGGATGGCAAAACGACATATGGGATTAAAGTTCCAAGGTTCTTTGCAGCCTCTTAATATTCTCCCATTTACATCACATTGCACCTGATATATTATGTGTATTATACAGTGGACTCATTTGGCAGTTTCCAGTTTTCAAAAACTGAAACTTTATTTTTTGCCGTGTAAACATGAACCACCCTAACGTACACATGCCAGTATCCATATGAGAGTAAGTAAGTACTAGCCAATGTACAGTATGCATGCATGTCTGACTATGTATGTGTGCGTAAACATAACTTGCCTCGTTGTAGTCAACACTGGAGTCGTTGCACAAGGAACAGATTGTGGCCAATTCGAGAAGCCCATCATAATCTCCTGTCTTCACTGTTTTACCATTTAAGAAACTGAAAAATAAAGATTAATCATACATATAAAAACCTGGACAACTATTTCGGTAACACTTCTTCGTCAGAGGATGGCAATAAAATCCACATTATGAAAGTATTTCAGAAACGCATTCAGAGACACAGGTCACAAGTTAAACTTCAGAATGTATGTATGTATGTACATTCTATGCATGTATTTATCAAGACATAGCATATTTTATGTACTTCACAAAAGCACACGACTATCTAATTTATCTAAACAAGCGCATCTTGACTGGCCTGAATAGCTACATTGGTTAGAGCGTACGCCAAGGCGCCTGCCTATGTGCGTGAGGATGCCGGTTTGCATTCCGATAGTGACTATATTTCAGAGATTTAAATCTCCAGCTTGCACGGTCCATACACGGGGACCTTAAATGGCATGGCGCCCATTCAAATGGGGAGCGGCGGCAAAGGATCTCACCCAGTTAATTCATTGAAAAATGACCAGGGTCAAGGCAATTTGGTCACTATAGAAAAACACGTACATTCACTGTCTTTGATTTCTCAGTGTGTGACATTTCTATAGTGAAACCTTGTTGTAACATGGTACTCAATTTTGCTCATAATGGCAATGTTATTAGCAAGGCTTAGTGCATTAAGCTACAATCTGTGCTCAACTCTGCTGCTCGTCTCATAGGGGCATTCCAAAGTATGGCCACATCTCGTCTTATATTCGTGACACTCTTCACTGGCTCCCCGTCCAGCAGCGTGTCCACTTTAAGATCCTCTCCCTCATGCGCAATTGTGTTCTTGGCTCTGCTCCCCTTTACCTCATTGACTTCTGCACTTCAGTCTCCTCGTTGCGGGCCGTAGCAACCTTCGCTCGGCCACTCAGGATCTCCTGTTTGTCCCTCGCATGCGTACCGCTGCAGCCCAGTCCAGAAGCTTCGCCTACGTTGGTCCCACTTGCTGGAATCGTCTCCCTCGAGAATTGCGACTTGAGCTCCTTTCTCTCCCCCTCTCAGTGTTCCGCAGGCGCCTGAAGACTGTACTGTTCAACAGTGATTTTACTTTTACGGGTCGGAAGCAACTCTGTTGAGTTTATCCTCTAAGAGGCACTTTATAAATCTCAAATTACAATTACAACTACACTACATATTTATTTATTTATCTGAATTTGTTCTGGCTTAATACTGTTTTGCTTACACTTCGCCCTCTGGAGCGTAGGTTGAGCCGGTAATTTCGAACTGAATGGTTCCCAACGACCCATCTGCAGCCTTGCCAAAGATGAACATCTAGAAAATATAACGTATAAAAAGTAACTATAATAAAATATTATAATGAAAAAAAATAAAACAGCAACAGATGGTAACTAAAATGGTAACAAAACAAAATGACATTCATTCAAAAATCTGTTTCTAACATTATTTTCCAAATTTTTCAACTGAATCTGTGAATTATCAGATTCATGCAGGCATACAAACATATATACGTACAAACAAACACACATACATACATAAATACCAACATTGTTGCAAGATGCACAATTGGAAGGAAGGTTACTTGGTGAGTTGAGAGCCACCTGCAACAGATGTTGTAGATGGGAGTGTTGGAAGAAGTGTCTGAAGGAGTGTTGGAGGATGGAGAGTGATGGAAAACTATATAAAAGATGCATTTGTTGCAAAAAAGGAGAAGTGATCGAGAAATTGTTGAAGAGTTTTGAAACCGAACATGACAAGAAGCAACGTTTTTATGGAAAACTTGCCTTCTTCGTTTGAAACCCCCTAGACAACGAGACACCAACAACATACATACAGGCATATAAACATATGTACATACATGCATAAACACATACTCATACAGTAGCTGCTCACTGATACATATGTACAGAAACTACATTACATTACATTTGACAAAATTGTAAATCGGCTTCAGCGTGCCATTGATTGATGCCTAGAGCATCACCATAATGGCGCTATTGGAGTTCTAAGATTAGATTAGGTAGATAGGTATATATGCATACATAAATACATAAAAACATACACACATAAGTACATACAAACACACATAAATACATAAATACATACATACAAACATACATACAAACACACATACGTATGTACATACAAAAGCACCAATGAAATAAACTGAGGCAACCGTTGCCTGAATCTGCCTACCCTGCAGACGGACATCTGATTGGTGGTCAGGGTACCAGTCTTATCTGAGCAGATCACTGATGTGCATCCAAGCGTTTCAACGGATGGAAGACTTCGAACGATTGCGTTTTTCTTTGCCATGCGGCGTGTTCCAAGGGCCAGGCAAGTGGTGATGACAGCTGGAAGACCCTCCGGAATAGCAGCCACAGCCAAAGCCACAGCGATCTTGAAGTAGTAGACAGCACCCTACAATTCATAATCACAAATCGTTTATTAACCGCATTATTATTATTACTTGCCTATCACCTGCACAGCATCTGTCTGCTATTTCAAGAAAATGTCCCTAGTACAGAAAATTCTCTGTTGTTTCTCATTTCTCCCTCTTGCATTCCTCTCCCATTACAAATCCTCCTACTCTCCCCTGTCTTCCCTTCCCTCTCCTGTCTTATGGCTGCCAGGGCCACTTGCACTGACCTTACTAACCTCATTAAATTTGTGTAGATTAACTGTAGATTGCCTACTTAAGTACAACTTAATTGTAGAAGAAATGGATTGTCTTTTGAATGTTACTATAATGAACCTGTTAATAATAATAATAATAATAATAACAATAATAATAATAACAATAATAATAATAATAACAGTGACATTTTAAAAACATATTTGTTGAAATTTGTAAAACGATATTTATGAACGAAATTGAAATTCTAAAAGAACAAGTTCGTCAGTATGCAATGGTCATATGACAGCAGTGTCACAACCATATACCAGTAAGTGAATTTCCATCCATGGTAGACAGCTGATGCACATTCAGAGTCCCTGGTTCAGACTGTGCCAAATGTGAAGACTCAGTGGTTATGTTGTGGTTATGTAGGCATCTTCACATTTATATAGCGCCTTATAGTGACCTCTGATGAGCCTAAACGATTTTAGAGTTTGTTAAAATGAGAAGTTTGTCCACAGGCAGATAAGGCTCAAATAGCTGAAAAAATTACTGAAGAAAATGTTGAAAAAGGTTGAGAAATATAATATTTTTGCAACAGAGTCATGTAACAAAAGGTACAAGCTAAGTTAAATCTGAGCGTACTTGGACAGCCATTATTTTTTTGAACTCTTGATGGATTCAGTTATTCTTAAAGGTTTATTTCAAGTTCAGACTACTGTTTTGTAGGTCTTTCACTTACAGTCAGGTGATTAGTAGATTATCCTACCTTACCTTCCTAATCCAGACTAACTGCTTATCTTACTTTTGCAACCTAATCCACCAGATGCCTACCTTGAGCCAAGATCCGCCATGTGCTGGGTCATTGAAATGTCCAATGTTAATCGCCCAGACGGCAACACAGACAAGCGTTATGACCTGTAAATGCATTTATACTGAATAATAAAGCAACAGTTTCAGTTACTTTAGTTTCAGTTTCAGTTTCAGATACTTTACGTTCAGTTTCAGTTTCAGATACTGTAGTTTCAGAATAATAAACCAGCATAATATTAACAAACTAACAGTTTCAACTTCAGATACACATATTTTTGTTTCAGTTAAACAGCAAAGTCACCCAGATTTTGTATTAAATTACAGGTGCTACCACCAACACGACAGCCCAAAACAACAGAAAAAACAGCAACCTAAGGTTTTTGCTTCCAAAACAGCAGACGACCAAACAATCACTAACGCAAGTTCATGGTAGCCAAAGAAGTAACTGTTCTACATGAGCAAAATTTATTAGAAGGTCGGAAGTCAGAAATGAACCATTTGTAAAGAAGGCCTTCTCTGTGTCCAGCCTGAGAAAAAGGAGAGGCTCAGTCAAGGGAAAATCACTTAAGAGTTCAATGCTATCTTCACTTCAGCTTAGAAAACTATTCCTTTTAATGACTGCCTAAGAACTTATTAACAAGAGACAGCAATGCAATGCCTGTTGAGAAAGTCACTAAATCACCTTTGACAGTTGTTGTCCGAATTCATCAAGTTTCTGCTGCAGTGGCGTCTTCTCGGTCTCTGTTTCCGACATTTCCGTACGAATTTTTCCTAAAACATAACCAGAGGAAAAAGAAGACTGCATTAAACTGCTACAAAACAATGGTGCAGAAATATCCACTTAAACTGGTTCAGTGATCCGGGCCACCGAACATTCAAGGTCCCAGACGGTCGCAAAGAAGTTTTTAAAGATTAAACTGCGTTAAAATACCAGCTCCCAAACAGGAATATTAGAGGAAAGGATATGAAACTGAACCAGTACCCCCAAACTTTAGGGCCCCAGCCAGTAGCAAAAGAAATTACATTTGCAAGGTGCTAAATTGCACATTAAAATAACAGGCCACACTGGGATATTAGAGGCATGGGTATGCAACTGAATCCCAAATTCCTTACAAGGCTATTGATGAAGAACCCCAAAGTCCTACACATATTGCCAGGGCATCACATCATCTGTCGTCTGCAACCCAGCATAATTCAGGTATTAGAGCTGCCGGATGAAACAACTCAAAGTCATCACAAATTGTCTGCTCAGTGTGATGACCTTGAACTGTTGACCTTAAACCAGTTATCCTTGAATCACATGGCAAGCACGCAGGTAACTGGAGGAGACAGTAGAAGGAGGAGGAGGAGGAGGAGGAGGAAGAGCAGGAGGAGGAGGAGAAGAAGAGAGGGAAAAGGGAGCAAGGACGAAAGGAAAGAGGAGACAGAAGAAGAATAGAGAAAGCTGAAGAACAGGGGATGGAGTGTGAACAAAGAAACAGGGGATGTTGTTCAACAGCGCAAGGAAAACTGCTAGGCAAGTAGATTATGCACATGGAAACTCGTGCTTAAAGGTAACTTAAAGGTTACTATGCCAACACTTAGCACAGAAAACTGGATTCACCTCACATCCATCAAAAGCAACATGACTTTCAAACAGTCAAACTTGAGATGAGCGAAGTTTCAGCAAATTAATGATGAACAAGAAGGTGGGATTGGATTTTGAGCAAAGGATAGTAGCTAAGTAGGGAAGAGGGCGCCAGTAGTGAATAAGTATTACCGATTTGTGTGTTGAGGCCAGTTCCGATTACAACTCCACGACATTTTCCTGCTGCAATGTTTGTGCCCTAAGATGAAGAACATCCAGGGATTCAAATGAAAACATCGCAAAATCCAAATATACATAGATTTAAGATTGTAAAACAGTAGTATAAAATCTTAAGATATATTTAAGATCTAAACATAGTGTAAAATTGAAAAGAAATTTCAGATCTAAACACTGGATTCAGCAAAATCAGTCCAAAAATAAACTTATTCAACTTTACATGACAGAGTTTTCCAAAACAAAATAACATGTTATCATTAAACAAAAAGGCACTGCGTTAAGACACATCCATGCATACATACAGATCTTAATAAAATTACCGTTTCTGAAATGGAATACCTTACTATTGATTGAGACACTGAAGACTTGAAAAAGGATTTTTAATTCAAATTTACACCATTTATTCTGTTCAAGCTACCATCACCACCTGATGCCTTCAAAACATGGCACAAGACAATTACTTTTACAAAATTACAATCAGGCACTGTGTTAAGTATTTAGACATTAATTTTCTTTTGTGTCAAACCTGTTGATTCAAGTACGGCCTTTTCTCTGGCCTCGGCTGTTTTCACGATGCCATATAAATTGTCCTACTACACCAGAGACTCGTCACAACATGTTTCATTATAGCATAACATCTGATATGACATTGCTGGGACCATGGATCGCAAAATTAATTCACAGGTCAACAGAAAATTCATTCATTGTAGTAACACCTCATCATAAGGCGGTTCTTTATAAGGCTTCCAAAGACAGCCGTATAACAAGTTTCTGGTGTATTATTATTATTGTTATTATTATCACAATTATTATTTATTGTTAGACGTGTTTGTTTACCGAGAACAGTAAGTTTTTCTTGTCCTGGTTGACAGCTCTTGGATCGGGTATTGCGTCCGTGTGCTTGAGCACGGAGACACTCTCTCCTACACACAACATCAAACATAAACAACAAAATACATAAATAAATCATTAAATGAAATATAACACTAAATAAAAGACAAAATATTGTTTGATTTAATTCAGTAACTAAAGAGTATATATATATATATCCAGTGCATATATATATATATATATATAAGAAATTGGTTTAGATGCACTCAGACTTGCGTTAATGGTTTCTTACAACATGTTTTCAACAAGTAATGTAAAGTAAAGCAAATAGCGCCTTTTTGAATAAAATCCTCGGCAGTGTTCCCAAAATAATAGTGCCAATACAACATCAAACAAGACGGTAGGGAAAGATTCAAGAATTCTCGTATATTGTTATCTAATCTAATGAATTCCGCATCATGTTATCATGAAGCACAAGGTGTCACTCGACGGCCATTGCAGATGAAGCTGCAGAGAAGAATCATAATCCGTTACAGAACGTCGGTCGAAAACCGACAGGAGCTACAAGTGTTACCTTACTTTCTGTCACATCCATTTCAAACGCCAATCAAAAGACAACCAAATGTCACCTGTCAGAATGGCTTGGTCGACTCGCAGCGTTGTTGACAGAATTTTTATAATTCGGATATCAGCTGGTACTTTATCACCAACTGTAATCACCAGCAAACAAAAATAAAGTCAGAATTGTAGGCAAGTTCCTAAAAGACTTGAATTGAAACTATACATAATACACTATTCATAACAGCAAAGCCAAACGGAGACCAAGCACAGAACTCTGCAGGATGCCATGCGTCAGCAGAGCACTAGACAAATAATTACCATTCAAATATACCGACTGAGTGTGTGAACTAATATAAGTAGCAAACTAATATGAGGCAGGAACAGAAACCCCAAAACCAGTACTGCAGACTAGGCAAAAGAAGAGAATGGTAAACTGTATCGAAGGCAGCAGACAAGTCAGGAAGAATCAGTGCTGGCACCCTACCCTTATCCATAGAACAGAATGTCATTATGAAAAGCAAGAATGGCAGAATCTGTTGAATGAAACTTAAGGTATGCAGACTGACAGAGGGATAATAGTGAGCTGATAGATACGAGTTTGCATTCATAACTATTCATTCAAGAATTCTATGTACAAAGATCAAACTTCAAAGTCGAAATGGGTCTATAATTAGGCGGGTCGCCGGGGTCAAGAGAAGGTTTCTTTAGCACAATGGCATGAGTAAATGCAGATGGGAAGGATCCCGATCCCTCGTGCAATGACAAAATGATTACTGATGTTTCAGCTGGACCTAGGACATCAAAGCACTTTTTCAGAAGAGATATAGGAATGGTGTCAAGGAAACAGCTTTTGCTAGGTGTGAAGAAGAGATGGGTTACTGAACTTCTGCAAGATATGTTGGCTGAAAGTATGACCTTTGTTAAGTGTTGGGAAGGTAACTAACTACCTGTTCACCTCAAACGCTTCCGACATATAAATAAATGCTGAAGAACAATTACTAGCTATATCAAGATGAATATTAGAGTCACCCATAACTGCTATTTCAGCAGGGGAGAAAATGAAATCAAATATTCTAGTAGTGTCTGAAATTCACTAAGAAACTCAGTCAAAGAAAGGGATGGTAGACAATAAAGCACTACACGTTTGTTGCTGGAAATGAAAGTAGCAGCCAGGACCTCAAACGACTTGGGAGCTGAAATAAGCAAAGTGAATATGACTTGAAAAGAAAGCAAGACCCCCCTTTACCACCGCACAGAGGTTCATTTAGGATAGAGAAGGTTGGCTGAGTAAGATCAGAAATGAATGCCAATATATCTTTAGGTTGAAGACAAGTCTCATTAACAGCAAGGACATGAAAGGAATCCTCACAAAGAAAATTACACAGTGCTGCAGATTTCAAATGCTTAATTGACCAACATCCCGACTCTGAAGTCTGACTGCTCCAGGATTTATTTCATTATTACCAGTCAACAGAAGAAAGAGAAGCAAATACAAAAACAGCCAGTGATGTGCAGTCAAAGACGTTCTACAGGAAATTACATTAAACTCAGGAAGGAAAATAATGCTACTGGTATCACGCAGCATCAGCACATACAACATAATTGAAAAGCAGCACCAGGAGCAATGTCAAATGAATGGCTTGAACCAAGTTAAAAAAATAGACTAGACCTCAGCGAAGCATGTGCAAATCCAGTAACAGACCTGTTTCCACCAGATTTGCTAAGGAGCAGTAATAGGATGAATGTGCAATATAAAAGCAAGCAACTTAACGGAGCAGCCATAATCACAGTGACAGAAATTAAATTAGCAATCACTGTGACAATAATCAAAACAACAGACAGACAGACAGACAGAGACAGAGGCAGAGAAGGAAGGCGAAGAAGGAGGGATGTAAAGACAGAGAAAGGAAGGGAGGGAGGGAAGGAAGAAGGGAGATATTTACAGAGTGGGAAAATAAAACAAAACCACGTGCCCTATATGCAAATGCACAAATTGTGGTATGCCTTCAAACAGCTTGAAATTTAGGTCTAAATACCGCTACCGACTTTGCACGCACAACAAGTACAATAAATGAATAAATAATAAATAAATAATGAATAAAAATAAATAATGATAATGTCTGATAGGTGTGATTTTAGCACGTTGCGGTAGTTAAGTTTGATCACAGTTTTATTATTATTATTATTATTATTTTTATTTCCGTATTTATTATGAGCCCCCATCTAATGACTAAGCATCAATCGATGGTCCTGAGCGACTGTGCATTAAACATTTGCCCAGGGTTCCAACACAGTTACCATCTCAGAGGAGACTAAAACCTGCACACTCCACGTCAAAAGGCAAGTGCTCAGACCAAAAATCGGCTATCGTATCGCATCAAATAAGTAAACTAACTTTAATACCGGCCTTCAATTAAAATCTAAATTAAACTTAATTTAATTACACCTGATTTAACAGTAGCCACCAACACTAAACCAATCCAGACTTGTCTGTATTGTATTGTATTACCAGGCAGTTGACTTATATAACACTTATTAAGAATGCAGCCACTCAGAGGCACTTCCAGCACGATAGCCCTGCAGAAATACGTACTTACATTTCAATCATAACTGACTCTACGAGCACGCCAAAACCTTTGATTCTGATTTAAAGCCATGTGAAACTCGAAAATCATAAAACGGCAATTTCTGCTCCTGTGATATGGCGGTCTATTCAGTAGCATGCTGGGTCTGTAATCCAATGATTGTGAGTTATAGCCTGCCGAGAGGACCCCGTGTAACGACTCTGGACAAGATGTTAGCACACAATTCCCTCTCGGCACAGATTCAGATTTACTGCGTACTTAACAAATGCAATAACTAAAAGAAGAAGATCAGTCCCTTATGTTAACCCCAAGAGGCAACCCTGGGTATGAAGTGTTTAGCAACTTCATTTTTCAAAGCCCTCTCCCTTGCTGCCTGATCTTCCTACTGACAGTGTACAGTCAGTGTACTCATTGTAGCTGAGATGGCTAGGGGGTGCAAGTGGAGCTGAAATCTCGAAATGAATTTCTGACCTGGCAGGAAGTTGAATCCCCAAACTTTCAAACAACAATCTTGCATGCTAACTGCTATACTACCATGCAACCAAAAATATGCAAATAAAATAAGGTGAATCTACCTGAGACATCGACAACATCGCCCGGAACGAGGTCTCTCGCTTTTATCCGTTGTATGCCTCGGTGATTCTTGCGGATGACTTTGGCAATCTCCGGTTCGTACTCTTTTAAAGCTTCGATTGCACTCTCAGCATTGCGCTCCTGCAAACACATTGAAATATCGAAAAACATTATTAATTATAGATATGGCCATAGTATGACGAATCCTCATTAAGAACAACAGAACACCTGTAAGAAAATATTGTTTGAATAGTTGAAAAGTACCATTGGTGCTGGGCTCTCATGCCCACACAGAATCCAACCAACAGAGTAACATCCATAAAAATTGCTTAGAAGTAAACCTATCCAAAACGAATCTCCCAAATTTTTTTTCAAAATCCCAGCCAAAGATGGTAGAGTAGCATATAACAATTAATAAAGACTAATTCCACATTATATTCCACATTATTCATTGTATGCATTGAGGCTTAAGATAACACTTTGTAAATAACTTTCAACTGGACTGCTAGAGGATGCGGAATTAATTAATATTCATATAAGAAGGTTTCTGAGTAGGCTATAAGAACCTTTTTACTGCATCTCAGGTTCACAATCTGTGCTCTGTTATCACATTTTTGTTTTACTTTGACTTAGTGCATGTGTTAGAAATTTTTTTTAATAATAAAAATAATAATTGCTTCAACACAGTCGATAATCATAAACACATTTATCCAGCTGGACATTACATCCATTAAAAATTGCTTAAAGGTAAACAGACCCAAAATGAATTTCACTAAAATTTTCAGAATCCCAGGCAAAGCTGGTAGCATAGCAAACAACAAATAATAAAAATGTTACCATAATCTTCATCTTTCCCTTAAGATAGAAACCCTTGGTTTTAACAGTATATATAATAATAATACGATGAAGAATCATATGGTTTGTAAGAGGTAGAACTTGTACTCTTTGAATTACCTGCCAAACCCCTACGATTGCATTGGCGATGAGAATAAGTAAGATAACGAATGGCTCTACAAATGCTGTAACTTGTTCATCCGATTCCTCAAACCAAGCCAACACCTACACAAAAGCAGAGACATAACAACTATTAGCAATTAATTCTTACACTATTACAGTTCATCAGACCCTTCTCTACTCAGCAATCTACCTTCCACTGAAGCACATCAAGCACTTGGGATTACCTGTTCAAACACAGGACTGATTTTAAGCTGAATCTACAAGTCATACTCTGCCCAAATTAGCAGTATATCACATAAATCAGTAAAAAGTTATTTACTTCTTCATTTACTTCAACCTATAGATATTAAACATGTACTGTACCTGTGAAAGTACAAACAGTATCTGGACAATATATAGGCATTTATGTTTACGCATGTATGTATGTATGTATGTATGTATGTACGTATCGGTATGTATACTGGTTTGTATGCCTGTATGTACCGGTATGTACTGGTATGTATGTATGTACTGGTATGTATGTACTGGTATATATTGATGTATGTATGGGTATGTATGCTTGCAGGCAGTGTATATATATATATATGCAAGTGTATGTATGCCTGTATATATATACTTTTATGTATGCATGTATCTGTATATTTAATATATCATTTCCAACAGCACACTATGAAATTTTGAAGGTCCCTACAGTGTGACCATCTGAGTAGAGGTTTGAACCTGATGCTTCAGCTTTTCGCAGGGCAACCACTCAGCCAACCGACTATTGCGTCATACAGAAGAATAAAGAAAGAATTGGGCAATAAAAATGTGTGGCAATAAACCTTGCTGACGTCAGTAAGTCACAGTCATCAGACACAATGCTGTCACACGTCGATGCACAAGTCTCCTGTTTACAAATTGCTTATCAACTGTTCTCTGTATGTATGTGCATATGTATGCATGCATGTGTGTGCGTATCAAGAGGTCACATGAATTATAGCACCTTATAACCTTGTAAGAACCTCTCAACTGCACTGATATGTATGTGTGTATGTATGTGTGCGCATGTATGCATGTATGTTTGTATGTATCAAGGCTTGATGTAAAGTATCCCATATCCCACAAGTGAGATGTAGGGGAGGTACTCATATCCTTTTCGTTAGGCCCTTGAGCCGGCAATGGCGAATCCCAAGGTCCTGGACATGGGGCCATCGCATTGCAGGAGTTGGTGTTTACTTCCCAGCTTATGCCGGTACCAAATGCTACTGCTTGGTGACAGAGGCGCGGTGTGTGCAAACAACTTGCCTAGGGTCGTTACACAGAGTCGAACCTGCAACCGCATGATCATTGACCAAACGCATTACCGATAGACCGCCGTGCCGCACTGGCTTAATATAGAGCCTTTTAAGTACTTTTCAATTGGTTGCCTAGGATGTGTTTGCTCTTTTCAGCAGAGAATAAAGATGAATGACGATCGCTCACTCAAGAATACAGGTCTGCACAATCTCTGAGCTAAATAGTTTTTATGCAGGCATTGAGGAGTCATAGAAACCTTTCACGATAGAAACTGTCACTAACGCTAATGTACTACATCAGACATCTAAAGGGTTAAATGTTATTGCCATGGCAACCTAGAGGAGGAACAGCCAATGAAATGTCAAAGCAGCGTGTGTCTTCTTATCCCATAATCTCCGCAGAGTCAGCCAGACATTCATCAGACCTGTGAGCAGATTAGCATCCTGCAAACTAATGACATTCACGTGGTCAACTGTCGGCGCAGCTGCTCCGATCGGCAAGGTGCCGGAATAGAAACACCTGCCTGGACAGAAGCGCCCAACCGTAGGGCCAATCCCAGTCAGCTAGGAAGACAGGCAGCCAGTCAGGTAGGCCTTCCTAGACTATTTCTGAACCACGATCAACCGTTATAGAAATGCAAGGCTGATGGGATAGGGTCTTCTATAGAACATGCACGGCCAGCTACTTTGCACTCGCCTTCCAAGAGCCAACACAGGCCGTCATACTGCATTGGATCTCTCGGCTAACCAGCAGACAAGGCCGTCGAAATAATCTACAGGGTCTACCTAGGACCCTCTATAATTAACATCATCTATTATGTAAGCTTATTCCTATTAACATCAGGTCTCTGACCCCGTAAGTTGTCTTCGCTGCTATAATCGTTGCAATTATGGCTCTTAAGACAGGTACAACCGTTGCTAGTTACTGACTATTTCACTTCATAATTGTAACCACTAATTCACGAGCGCTACGTCAAGTCAGAGGGGTTGCCAGAGAAGCCACGAGAAGAACAAAGTCCGGTTGCCAGAAAACCAGAGAGAAGGGGACAGAGCTGTTACTGTGGGTGGTATTTAGGTAGAGAGAAATGGATTCAATTCAAAATCATACAACCATTCTTAAATCATGTAAGTGCTAACTGCTTGTAAAAATAGGCCATTACTCTGGTAAAATTGCATGTACATAAATTACAAAAAAATTTCATTATCACTGTCTGCTTCTACCGACTGCTGTTATTCTCATTATTATTACTTTTATGTATCACAGGCAACAACGATTCTTCAGGAAATAGAAAGTTAGCAGCAGGCAGAGGAACTTCAGAAAATATAATAACAATAAAATGATATAATTATAATAAAAACAGCTTAATAGCCTTTCAGCCTTTCTTGATCTTCTCCCGCCAGACTTGTGTGGTCTCGAGACTCAGTCTTGGTCTTGAGACGTCCTGAGACAGGTTTTTTGGAGTCTTAGTCTTGTTCTCAGTCTTGGGAACCTATTGACTTGGTCTCAGTCTAGGTCTCGAGGTCAGTTCTTGCCTTTTTTGAAAACTGTCTTGAAGCCAAAGTCTTGTTATGTCTTCAGCAAGCATCCTCAATAAGTCTCGTAGACAATACCTGCGTCTTGTGCTAAAAAACTGGCCTGCTCCGATATTAACAGACAAGGCAGAAGTCGGATGTACCCATCGCATTGGTTGGCCTTAGCTCCTATTCAGAAAGCATACCTGCAACTCCAGCAGCTGAAGAAAGAGTTTTCAGCCATAGCAGACTTTTACTGCATACCCATCGTGCGCGATTAGGTGACACTTTCCCTGAGGATCTCGTATTCATAAAAGGTAATGGTTTAAGATAAGCTGGGATCAAGTGTGGAAACTGACACATGAGCTTTTTTGTTTTTCTTATTGTTTATTCCTTTCTACCTTGTGGAATAAATTCCAAAAAGCCTCAGTCTTTTACTGTCTTGAACCTCACGTCTTGGTCTCGGTCTCAGTCTTGGAACACCACTGTCTTGGTCTTGTCTTGGTCTTGAAGTTTTAAGTCTTGCTTACAATCCTGTCTCCAGCACAATGTCTGTATCACAATCTTTGGACATACATCTTTTGGATAAAAGTAATACATATAATAATAATAACATTATTATTATTATTAATAATAATAATAATAGTAATAATAATAATAATAAATAATAATAATAATAAAAATAAATAATAGTAATAAATAATAATAATAATAATAATTCCTAAATAATAATAAATAATAATAATACTAACAAATAAAAATAATAATAATAAAATAATAATAATAATAATAATAATAATAGTAGTAGTAGTAGTAGTAGTAGTAGTAACAAAAGTAATAATAATCACTTGACGAGATTTAGCCATCTCAGACATTTTATTTCTCCAGAGCCTTTTTAAAATAAGTCCTGCGGGAGGATCATAGGTACCTCGGGCAAAAAAAATAATAATAACTATTTTAATACCAACATACAGTAGGTGAATGATTGTTATTGTAATCGTAACAAACCATTTATATAGCACATCTAAAGTCCATCAAAGATGAAAATGATGCAATTCACACTTACGAATGAAATGATAGCAGCCAACAACAAGATCTTCACCAACAAGTCGTCGAACTGTTCCAAGACCAATTCCCACAAGGACTTGCCTGCATTTACAAAAAAGACAAAATATTTACATAAATGGCTGCTTTAACCTTTCCAACCGACTGCATGAAAGTTGCATGTCTCAAAAACTCACACAACACAGACTGTCTGAAAATTCATTCCTACTCAGCCCTGCCTGGGTAAAAGACAACAGTCTTGTACAGGAACATACGACAGGAAAGAGTACAGTTTAAATCTAAATGGACACGTTTTTCTACAGCTACTTCATGGCCTCAACCCTGCTCATGTTTCAATGAAAGGATCCCGTGAGATCCTTCATAACCCCTCCCCGTTTGAATGAGTGCCACGCCATTTAAGGTCCCCGTATATGGATACTGATAGCTTGAGATTTAAATCTCTAAAATATAGCCAAGATCGGTATGTGAACCGGCATCCTCAAGCCCACGCTTTAACAACTGTAGCTAACCAGGATTAGCTTAGAGAACAGGAAACATAGGAAGGACAGTTGCTTTGACTTACTAGAACTGCAGTGTAATGCACCATTGTTTTACAATAAATAAAAAAATCTCGTTTCCTGTGCTAAATAAAACATCTGCCCTTAGCAAAGTGCTAACATGATCGCCAGTAATTGGACTAGATCGATCTGTCTGACATCCATGTTCCTGTGCCTTTAAGAGGTTCTTAAAATGCGCTACAAAAATGGTCAGATGCATATATACATACACACATACATACTGGTTATTGAAATCCAGTTTTTCTGATCAATTGAAGTTTAGCGGTCTTTTCAAACAGATTATGATTTTGACTAGTTTCACTTGAAACGACCATCAATTGATGCTTTATGCCTTACGATAATGGCGCTACTGAAGTCACGAGATAAAATTAGATCGATTCTGGCCACACGAGTGTCTGTCATTACCAGACATTACTCTTTATGAACACTCTAGCACGTGCTAAATTAATAATTACCCTTCATGAGTATTGCAGGCCCCTAGTGTACACACAGCACCTAAACAGACAGTGTCTCATCTTAAGTGTTTCACAGAGAACAATGCAGACCTCAGCAAAAATCACTCTGAAACAAGTAATCATTGTGAAATCTGCCGGATTTCATAAATCTTGATGGCATCGAAGACTAGAGTGAACTGCTATCACACTTTGCCAAGGTGTCAGTGCGATGATATATCGTGCTATCATTGCTCTCAGTACACACGAGTGCTAGTCTGGAACAGTGGGTTAAGCTATAAAAAGAATTTGCATTTGACCTCTTGACCTTTGGATTGTTTTTTATAAATTGAGTTTCTTCCCCTTTGGCTTACGTTGAATTAGCTATAACCTCAATTCAAGCGAAGGCAAACAACTTCAATATTTTCATACACATATATGCATACATAAATACACATACATATACATACACAGACATACGTACATGCATACTACACGTACATGCATACTTACACACCATATACAAACAGAAATATGTACACAAATACACTCATACATACACACATACTTACACACATCGATCCATTCATCCAGCCATCTATATATACAGATACACAAAAACACACACACACTCAGAACCCTTCTTAAAATGCTATGATTGTTTAATGTCGGAACTCGGGTACTAACGCATAAAGAGTTTGGTGTACATACATACATGCATGCATACACACAGACACACACACACATACATTTGAGGAAAAGCAGGAAACAAGCAGAATTATGACTGGTGGAGCTGCTTCACTGCCTGGCTATTTATATATATCTGTCAATATATATATATATATATATATATATATATATATCTGTCAATACACGTGTATATATATGTGTGTGTGTGTTGATATATATATATAAATTGACATCCTACACGCGTCATTACATGATCTGGTCTACTGAGGCGGATGTTATACAGAAACCAAACATTCAAAACACTT
Source organism: Norana najaformis (assembly GCA_964023275.1). Lineage (NCBI taxonomy): Eukaryota > Metazoa > Annelida > Clitellata > Crassiclitellata > Hormogastridae > Norana > Norana najaformis. Next base: position 27,039,687 of record OZ029920.1, read on the forward strand.
ACTATAGGTTGCCGGTTATACTGAAATATTTGTAGCCGATTTACTTACTACATATGTCAGGGAAATCGTAAAGTACACCCCGATGTTCCTAAAAGAATTTATGTATCTCACTTTTTCAACCCAATAATCATAAAGTACCACAATGCTCTTAACAGAACATTTGTAGCTATTTGTTGAGCATGTAAAAGGATAATCTTAAAAATTCCATGATGTTTAAAAGGAACTGGATAGACGGAAGTGGAAAGAAAATGGTACTTAAACTGTGAATTACCATATCCGGAGTTGCACCTCTGTAGAGCTGCTTGATAGCTGTGTTCTTAACTGGTGATACTGGTACATACCTACACACATACACCATATGTAATGATACATACCTATATATCTGCATTCATACATACATGCATACATACATACATACAAAATACATAATACAGATATACATACATACCACTACATACATACCACTACATACATGCATGCATGCATGTAAGTTTACATACGTACAAACATACATACGTACCTGTGTGCACACATATGAACATATCCACACATACATACATACAGACATACATACATGCACATACAAACATACATGAATGCATGCATACACACCTACCGACACATACAAACATACAGATATGCACACACACACACACACATACACACACACACACACACACACGAGAGCCACATGAGATGATGTAAACAACTGAAGGAGAGTTTTTCTGAAGCAGTGCAAAACCAATTAAGGGGTCAAACAATTGAAACGACTTTTTCTAACGGTGTATTAACAACGTTCCATCTGTAAAATGAGGTTTTAATTTATTCTGCAGATGTGTTTATGCGAACTCATCAGCAGCAAACACACTGTGAAAACTATGTCTGAAAACATCAGACACTAACACAACTACAATGTGCATAGACATCAATTATCTGATAATTAAAGAGAGTCACTGAGCCCTGCGGCAGTCCATTAATGTGACAGTTAGCAGTCATTAAACAGAACTGGCAGAACGAGTATTGACAGCAGACAGTTTTAGTCTATGAGCATTCTATCCTCCACATTAGTGTCATTAGCAGTCATTAATATTACAGCATAGACATAACAACTACAACACAACAACTACAACATAACAACTACAACATAACAACTACAACAATAACAACTACAACAACAACAACATCAACCTCATCAACATCAACAAGAACAATAAGAACAACAACAACAACAATAGCAACACCTTCCCAACCTGGCAAAGCATCAGCAAAGATAATAGCCCTTCCAGGACAACACTAACCTTAACTTTTTAATCCTGTTGGGTCATATATACCTCGAGTAAGTAAGTACGTGGGTAATAATAATAATAATAACACTTAATTCTCCGAAGCCTTATTTTATAAGTCCCGAGGGATCACAGGTATCTAGAGCAAAAAATACTACTACTATTATTAATAATTGGTGCATTGGGCATTCACTGGGGTGCCTCGCTTGCACTCCCTACTTTCTTGGCTCCAGCTGCGGGCATCCAATCACTCAAATCCTCCATGCTCAGAAATATACACATACTAATCGTAATAATAATTCTAAACTGGAGATTTCTACAGTGCCTAACAAAAGCTAAGTCGCAGGAAACAGCTCATTCGCAGGTGCTCAGTCAAAACAAAACAGACAGGCAGGAAAGGTCAGAATTGGTTCGAGGTCAAGATCCAAGAATAAGGCAGGCAGAGAGTCAACCGGGAAAGGAGCAGAAGTGGATTGGACTGAACGCAGTGTCTGGATTGTAAATAAATGACAAAGATAGGAGAGTTGGGATAAGGTTTGAAGTGACGTACAGTATGTGGCCAGGCTAACCCACTAGTAGGCAGAAAGTTAGATTCAGCATTCTTATAAAAGCATTCTTATCCATAAGCAATCATACTGGGATAAGCCATTAACTGAAAGCATTGCTTCTAATGTGAATGTTTCACTTTCAGATCCATGCCACCAAGCACGTTTCAGAGCAGTTTCTGCAGTATACATGCTGGCAACTGGCAGAACACATTACTAATAACAACTTGTAGTTTTAAACTTGATGACAGAGCAGTTGGAATTGCTGTTGGGCTCCATCTTGGTACCATTCTGTGTGAACCACACACGTGCATTTGCAACTTCTTCGTTCCTGCTGACGGCTTACACGGCCTATCTTGCAGCCTAGGCCCTGGCCGCATAGCTCGATATGCCACCTTAAATGATCTGATTTGCCGAAGTCTAGTCGGCGCTGACTACCCTTCCATCAAGGAACCGACTGGCCTCTCTAGAACTGATGACAGGAGACCAGACGGGCTTACACTGGTCCCATGGCGTGCGGGACGAAGTCTCATTTGGGATGATACTGTGCCAGATACTTTATACTGTGGCCTTTCGTATTTACCAAATGCTTCGATCACCGCGAGTGCTGTAGCTGAGCTGACAGCTATTCACAAAATTCGCTAAATGTAGCCATCTTCTTACCACTTACCACATTGTCCCTCTGGCTTTCGAAACCCTCGGTCCTATAAATAATGCTGGTCTAGCCTTCATCACAGCAACGGGACAGAGCCTCAGGAATGTCTCTGGAGAAGCAACAGAGACGATATATCTTTTTCAACGCTTGGCATTGACAATTCAACACTTCCACGCAGTTGCTTTCCACAGCACATTCTTCCTGCCAGAATCTGACGAGTAGCCATCAATCCAGAAGCAGCTCTTCATCTCCATTGAGAGTTTAACCCACCACCCCCGACGGATCACACGTACCTTTGATTTAAAATATATTAATAATAATAATAATAATAACAGTAATAATAATAATAATAGTAATAATAATAATAATAGTAATAATAATAACATTAGTAGCAGTAATAATAATAACATTAATAGCAGTAATAATAATAACAATAATAATATTAATAATATTATTATTATCATTATTATTATTATTATTATTATTATTATTATAACAGATGTGGCACATTTCCTAATATTGCTGAGGATGAGAACTGATTTTCCAGACACCCTCTAACACCTCCTAGCATAATTTTTTTAATTCCTGAGGGATTACACTTACCTTGGGGCAAAAAATAATAATAGAGATTAAATGTACTTTAGGTAAAAATAATAACAATAGGCTAACATGCTAGTCATCAAACTATGACTAATGACCCCACAAGCACATTTAGACAGTAGGATAAATCTAAAAGCCTGCCACGGGAAACCTATCCACTGATTTCATTGAAGTCTTTTTGTTATTGGTAGTAGCTGACATTTATCCCCAACAATAGCACGGCACTCAGTCGTCGTCACCAGATGCACTTAACGCTAATGATGTCTGATTCAGATGTGACAATAATGTGACCTAAAGTCTAGTAACAATGTCTAGTAACAGCAGACATTAAAGGTGCCAGAATCTTCATAGTCTGTCTGGCTGTAAATCACACCTCAAGTGGCCCTGACCCACTGGATTCTGATGGATTTGTCCAACGGATTATGATTTCTGATTATGGTTTAACTTGAAGTGACCACTGACAGAAGCTTTGTGTATTACAATAACTGCATTACAGAAGTCATTAGACCAGACTAGGTTAGAAGTTTCCTGCAATCAGACACTCATCAGGCTCTGAATGAAGCCACACAAACTGTCATGCTCCAAAGTCCGTCGTTATCATTCTTGACAAGAAACGTTTAACACAGCTAAGGAGACATGTGTCACGTCTGGTAATAAATTACACAAGCAAGTGTATTTTTCACAATAATAATAAATCAAAGTATCGCACGAGTGACAGCAGGCGGCAGAAGTGTTGCAGCTCACGTCATAAGATTATAAGATGTCCTTTTCCACAGGACTCTCAAGCTGGCGCATCTCTGTGGATTATATATATATATATATGTATATACACACATATATATACACATACATACACATATTTACACATATGTGTGTGTATATAAACTATAAAATTATCAATACAACGTCCAGTTGTTTACAGTCAGCCACTTTTATCGATTACCATAACCCACATTCGTTGTGTAGTTATAGGCTAGAAGACACTATGTAACTTACTAATACAGGACAATACCACACAATACTGTATCTATTATCATAAACTCACAGTAGTTGTTCGGTCATAGGGTAGATGGCGCAATATAAGTTTACAAATACAATACAATACAGCGAGGGTGCTTTACTGCTAGGTATAACATGTCTCTGGCCACGATAGTGTCTGTAGTTTTCAGACATTACTTTTAGTGAATGAAGGAATGCCAGCCCATACACAAAGCCCCCATAGCCTCCACCCGGTAGAGTTTTCAGTGGTGGTTTTATTGGGTGATATCCTTCACCACTGCTGCCCTTTTGACTGGGAGCCATGCCATTCAGGTTCAAGTGTAGGGCCCTAGGCAGCGACCAACGGCTGATGTCTAGTGCACTACGATAACAGCGCTATAGAAGTTTCCAGATTAGATTAGATTAGATTACATGTAAATCTCTGAAGTACAGCCATGACCAGGGTTAACTGCATAATCCTCTTACAGAGATTGGATTTTGACCATTGATACAGATCAAGATTAGGAAGAACAGTTTTGCTTGCAGCAACAAGCAATTGATGCTGCTCTGTGCAATATGAAAACGGTGCTATGAAAGCCTACGGACAATATTAGATTAGTTGTGAGTTTAGATTAGGTAGAAGTTCTTAATGTTCTTAGATAAGATTTAGGTTAGATTAGAAATTCTTAGAAGAGTTTAGATAAGATTAAGATTAGAAATTCTCAGAAGTTCTTATATAAGATTAGATTAGAAATTCTTGGAAGGTCTTAGAAAAGATTAGAAATTCTCAAATTATGGGATTAGATTATATTAGGCAAAGGTGTGACTCATAACCACAGTACATTTGTAGCCCAAAGATTGTTCAAACATTTCTCATATTTATTAATAGATTTCTTGTTTATGAACTCCTGTTTTTACACATGTAAAAATTACTCTTGCCCAGACTCCAGCACCGTACAGTGTTGCAGGGCACCAAAGAAAGGCGCTATATAAATATTTTATATCCGAACACTAACACAAGCTACAGCCAAGCATCAAAATGGTGTTCATGTTCTATTTTGTATGTCTCAAATCGGTGCAAATGTTCCCTTACATTTACATTACACACTCAGTGTCTGTTTAACCAACTTCACTAAATTACAGACATTTAATAGCATCTGTGGTTCATAAAACATCACATGTTTGTGTATATGTATGTATGTATGTATATATATATGTGTATTTATGCATGCATGTATGTATGTATGTATGTACCGTATGTGTGTATCTAGATACTTAACATAGCACTTTTTCAGCACCTCTAAAAAACATACAAATATACATATGGATACACATATATTCAGCCATGGATTGCACCCAATGATCTTGCCTATTAATGAACTTAAGAAAACCCATTTACCGGTAAGTTAAATCACAACTGTTGATAACAGTAGACAGCCTGCAACCTGGCTCTAGTATTTAAATTATCTACGTCTTTCAAGAAATGCAAGGATACCATTAAAATCATTGCAATTCCTTCCTGCTTCAACTGCACCAGTTTCTATATGCTGCTTAGTTGGTTACATTGGTTAAAGAGTGCGTCAAGGTGCCTCTGGTCATGAGGATCCCGGGTTCGCACACCGATAGTGGCTATACTTCAGAGATCTGAATCTCGGGCTAGCAAGGTCCATATACGGGACCTTAAATGGCGTGATGACCATTCAAACGAGCAGCTGTGGTGAAGGATCTCACCCGATAAATTCACTGGAAAATCAGCAGGGTCGAGGCCATATGGTCGCTAGAGAAAACCGTGCACATTTACATTTATGTGCATATGAAGTTACCGCTTCATAATACTTAAAAGGAATGCCTAGGCCTATATAGCCTACATGGCGCAGAATTATATCTGACACGCGGTGTGGGTCAATTATAGATCCCAGAGGTAAATGGTTTCCCATGAACATAAAGATGATCTGTAACTATAAATACTTCGCTAAGTAATACACAAGTCCCACTCTGTGACTGAAGTTAACATTCATCCGTTTCAATTTGCTCTTCCATAGCAGCCTGACTTTGTTTCACTGACCAATCATAAAATGTTTTGACTGGGTTTCTTCAACGGATTTATGATTTTGACTGCAGTTTCACCTGTTGCGAATGTCAACTGATGCCCTGTGCATCACGATAACGCCGCTATAGAAGTTATTAGACTAAGTAAATTAGTTTAGATTAGACGTTCAATTGCTATTATAGTTACTTACAGAGAAAAATTATTAACAGAACCAAAAGACAACAAGAACATAAACACACTATTTTGCAGTTTAGTAATACTTTCAAGTGTCAATATTTCCAGGTTGTCCAAGGTTGGCCCTGAACTGGCGCGTGGAGGTAGTCTACTGATTGTGCGTATAGAGCGTTTCTGGAGCGTAATCAGGCATTTTAAGCGAGTGGTGTAATTAGAACCCCACATGATATTACAGTATGAGAGATATGGATAGATCACGGAATAGCACAACTGAATTAATATGGTTTTTGGTAACATATGGGAAATGAGGGATAATATCCCAGTGCTTCAGGAGATTTTCTTGGCAATTTGAATTTTGTGGTCTTTCCAAGTAAGGTCTGATCCAGATATACACCTAAAAATTTCAAGGATGACACTTGGCAATTTTTAGGTCACATTGTGCTGACAGTTGAAATCATGTTCACAGTTCCTGGTCCTTATTCAGCGCTGCCCTGTAACTCAGACAGCACAGATTGTAACTCAGTCAGCACAGATTGTAACTCAGACAGCACAGATTGTAACTCAGTCAGCACAGATTGTAACTCAGTCAGCACAGATTGTAACTCAGACAGCACAGATTGTAACTCAGTCAGCACAGATTGTAACTCAGACAGCACAGATTGTAACTCAGTCAGCACAGATTGTAACTCAGACAGCACAGATTGTAACTCAGTCAGCACAGATTGTAACTCAGTCAGCACAGATTGTAACTCAGACAGCACAGATTGTAACTCAGTCAGCACAGATTGTAACTCAGTCAGCACAGATTGTAACTCAGACAGCACAGATTGTAACTCAGTCAGCACAGATTGTAACTCAGACAGCACAGATTGTAACTCAGTCAGCACAGATTGTAACTCAGACAGCACAGATTGTAACTCAGTCAGCACAGATTGTAACTCAGACAGCACAGATTGTAACTCAGTCAGCACAGATTGTAACTCAGACAGCACAGATTGTAACTCAGTCAGCACAGATTGTAACTCAGACAGCACAGATTGTAACTCAGTCAGCACAGATTGTAACTCAGACAGCACAGATTGTAACTCAGTCAGCACAGACTGTAACTCAAACAGCACAGACTGTAACTCAGACAGCACAGACTGTAACTCAGACAGCACAGATTGTAATTCAGTCAGCACATATTGTAACTCAGACAGCACAAATTGAGGTTGTAACTCCTTTGAGAAGGCTGCTGAGCGTGGCGATGCTTCAATGCACAGCTGAGCAGCGCCATCAGTTGATGCTTCGTAATTTGGCAATGACACAACAACAGGAGAAGACAAAAAAATAATCAAATAATTAAAGAAGAGAGTAAATTAAACTGAAAGCCAAACAAATAGATTATATTACATATTATATTACATATTGACAGCTATCATATGAGAAGATACCTTGAAATGAAAAATTGCTTACCTTCCTCTGCTGGCAATTCTGTAAAAACAAAAGCAGACAAAGCAATAAGAATCTGTTTTATTATTTTAGAACACTTCTAAATACACAACAGCTATAGACAACCATATAACTTCGTCATTTTATACAAATGTGATTGTACAGTTACATAAACAATCACATAACCAAATGTTTAGTCATAGCCTAATTTTTAGCAATCTGAACAAAAAGTAATAAACTGGTGGGGTATTCGGGGACACACTTGTAATCACTGTTATGCTATAGATGAGTCTGCTGAAGCCACAGTTTGATTGTTTCACTGACTGACTGACTGACTGATTGACTGACTGACTGATTGGCTAGCTGCTGGCTAGTTGGATGAATAGATTGATGGATGGACGGATGTACAGATGGATGGTGAATGAATGGATGATTGAATGGACGGATGTCCCACGCATTTGCTGCTAACAAACAAAGCCAAGGAACTGAGGTCACTGCGGTCAGATGAACTAAAGATCAACCACCCTCATTCTGTGAAGCAGCATAAGCAGAAGTCACAAGGGGTGGATTGATGGATGGATGGATGGACGGACTGACGGACGGACGGACGGATGGACAGATGTATGTGCGGATGGATAGACAGACGGACGGAGGGACAGATGGATAAGTAACTGCATGAAATGATAAATCAATCAACCAACCAAGTGATTGAATGACTGATTAATCCTTCCAAGCTTCCTTCCAAGACTGAACAATGACTCAATAGAGCGCGAGCCAAAGGGTATCAAAGCCGTCCTTTGGCTTATTCACACAGTGTTAAGGATCACTTCTATAAAACCGTCCCATCTGCTGCTAACTAACAAAGGCAACGACCAGAGGTCACTGACGGTCACGTTGTTGATGCCCTATTTGTTATTTAGAACTTTGGCAGCACAATGGACTACGATCTGTCTCCATAGAACTCTGTCTTTTCCAAGGTCATCCCCGTCCATTCCTTCACGTCGTCAATCCATCTTCTGCTTGCTCTTCCTCTCCTTCTTGTTCCCTCTGTTTCTCCCGTGATTATATCTTTTTCCAGGCAGTTTGTTGTCTGTCTCGTAATATGTCCTCAGTAACTCAATTTTCTTGTTGTCAATGCTTCCCACAGCTGTCTGCTACTGACCTCTCACAGCACCTCTTCATTTCTCTTCTTGGCTGTCCAGGGTATTCTCAAAACTCATCCATAGCATGTCGTCTCAAATTATGTCAGTCTTCTTTGCTCTCTATTTCTGATCCAAATGCTGCTAGAGGCCATATCGAAGATCGCTGGCAATCTGTTGATATCGCACTGATATCAGGTGAACTAAAGATCATCATTCAGATTCCTTGCAGCCAGCAGCAGCAGCACAAGTCACACACAATTCCTAACTGTCTGACTGTGTCCAGCAAAATCTCAAAGATCACATCCATAGGTAACTCTTACAGGTAATGGCTGCCAACAGCAGACACCAGTTTGGCTCGAATGCTCAGACATATAGTGTCTGGTATCAACCCACATTCTATGTTGCCCATCTGGCCAAACTACATCACTTTCTGGTTTTAACTTATACATCAACAGTGACTGTGTGTTTATTACCAGACAATTATGTTAATGAGCATTCAGGTCACAATGGGATCTGCCACTTCTAGACATTAGTTTTAAGAGTGTACGAAGTCAATATACAAAGAGCAACATACTGCAACGGAAGCAACAGAAGAAGCTATGGCAACTGACAACCATTTCCAGATGTTGATTCCCTCCTGCATGCAGTTACAGTTTGTGAGTAACTGTAAAGTACTAAAAGTAACTGCAACATATGGTGCTAAATAAATTGCCAAAACATTACATTATTGCAATACAATACTATATAACATAATGTAATTTTAATACAATACAATTTTGTTTAATCTAATATAATATAATATAACAACAAAAAACAATACAGTACAATATAACAATATAAATGAAACTATAGTACATTACATCAAACAGTAGTCAAGAATCATTACATTTCATTACGCAAAGAACCCAGGCAGCGACGGAGAGTAAGATCGACACTGAATGTGGGAGACATCAAGAGGCCATTAATTCATCAACGGGCATCAACTCCATCACCTCATCCACTTACTCACACGCAATAAGTCATCAGTCGTCGGTCGGTACACCTGGCAGCAGCAGCTGCTGCTGGCAAAACATTACCACACTACCTGACTGCTTTATATAGCCCCAGCCGCAGGACATGAGCCTCCCTCCGCCAGACCAAGGCGACGATGAACCCACGGCAACTCACAACCGGCTAAGCGACCAGTTATAAATACACCCTCCTCCATGGGCGCAGGCAGGAAGAAGAGTCGCCAGCGCTCGGCGAAAGTAACCCGTGGTGCAGCCAACCGGCACATTTGCATTCCACGGCTTTATATTTAGTCTTCCTCCCAGCCGTTCGACGGACGGAAGGACGACCAACCCTTCCCCTCGCTCACACGCACTGCTACCATCTGCTCAACTCGTACATATACATACACTGTATAGACGTTAGCTTTGCCTATATCGAAGGGCCCTGCGCTAGTTCCCGTGCCAAAGGACATATTTATCTGGCTCTACCGCATTGACAGTACAGTAAGGTGCGTGCATCATTTGCTCGCTCGCGACCAACCTGCCACCTATCTTGCCTGACTGAGTGACGGCTATGTAACGGTGCAGCACAAAAAGACTATTATGTGCCGTCAGTTTAATGTATCTTATCTAATCTAATCTAATCACTTCTATAGCGCCGTTATCATAATGCCCAAGGCATCAATCGATGGTTGCTTCAAGTGAAAATCGTAACAAACTCACAATCTGTTGGAGAAGCTGGGTTGAATTCCGATAGGTCGGAGAAATATAATTATATAATATATACAATATACATATGTATATTGTATACCTATATATTTATATATGGTATAAATCTATAAAATATGTGTTATATATAATATTATTAATTTATGTGTGCAACTGGTTCAATGGCATCTTCCAGGTTTCTTCTAGGTTCCTTCAGGTTAAGGGTCTCTTCCCAAATCATCCTTCTCCACTTTCCATGACCATAAGTTTCCTTCCCAATCAAGTTAGGCACCTTTACCAATTTTATGCATCGTTGTTGGGAAGCTGGGTTGCAAGGACCTGTGCTTATTCAAGCAGTGGAATAAATAAACCTGCAATATTTTTGACGATTCGTTAAAATTTAAATAAATTTCTTACCTGATCCTAATTAAATAATTATAACAATAGGCTATATTGTATTAGTTAATGAAATGCTCAAACACAAAAATTATTTTTAAAAGAATGCCGTATAAGCATTTTATTTTAAATGTAGAAAAGCAAGAATGTTATATCTAATACACAGCTTGCTGTATTAAACACGTGTATATTTCAACCCTTAAACTGCTACAGGTAGCTTAAGTTTTATAGTGGATTAATCGTTCACAGATGCTACACCTGAATGAGATATCAATACCACAACACTACTTCTTTCACAGCAGTTTCTGTGTTCAATATTCAAACTTTCTTGTGGTTGGTGACCTGTAACCTTTCACATCTTTGATGTAAACAAGGTTTCCTGTGACACATTTAAAAATAAGTTTCGACTTTGATTTCTGAACGCATGAGCCGGAAGGGGTCCTTTAAAAAAGTAGTTTTGACTTCGATTTGAGGACATATGTACATATCGACTGGGTATTGTAGTTCAAAGACCTACAACTCGTAACTGTCAAGGCCACTCATCTGAATGCAAAATGCCTGTCATCTGGAAAAAGATTTGTCGATTGTGAATACGTACCGTTTGGACCGTATTTCGCTTGGTACTTTTTAATCTGATCGTCGTCAAGACCGACATTTTCGTCGGTCTGAAAGTAGTGGAGGATCTCATCAGCTGGTTTCGTATGTGCTTCATCCATACCGAGGAGTGAGTGGCCGGCTCTCTACGGAATCAGTAATGCTCGCTCGCTCGCTCGCTCCCGTCCTCTGAAAGTACCTAGTGAGCCGTTTTCCCCAAGTCCCTACGACTAACTTCACCGAGACATCGACTATCGCGCCGTCCGTTACCCGTCAGCCTGGACCTTCCTTGCGAAGAGGAAAAACTAGTGACTCGAAACGCCAGCACCGACGCGGACAGACGCTCTTAACGGTCGCCGCCGAAGCCTTCGACTGCTCGCCGTCAGTCGACTACTACCAACCGATCAGCGTGTGCCAAACGATGTCGACCACCGGTTTATCCACTGATCGACCACCGACCCATAGACCAGCCTCTTCAGCTCCTCCCGATCTAGTCCTCCCTGCCCCGGATCAGAGCAAGGCTTCGTAAATGGTCCAACGGCTCTCAGTGTGTGCGGGTAGGCCTACACGTTGGCCGCCGTCGAGACCAACGGACCGGTCCACTTGAGTCGGAGGAGGGAGAGTTTCACTTCGGCATTAATACGATATTAAAATTCACTAAAATGATACATTGTAAGAAATAAGTATATGCTTTTTAAATATAAACTACTTCAAATAAAACGACGCTGCAAGATGTTGCTTATCTGGTTCGTCACTAAAATAAAAAATGCCCGAATCTTTGTCACCCTTCCCCTAAATGGCAACACAGTCCGGTTTTCTGTCTTGTGAATGGCCCGTTTTGTCACGTGACCAGTGTCACGAAAGATCGCGGAGACGATGCATTAAAGAAGACGACACCAGAGTACGTAAGTATGAAAGTGTGCGTCTCGAAGCTATCGTCATATAGCAACATTTTGACGATAGCTTTGACCTGACATTGATATTCGTTTAACGTATTTTAGACGAAGGACATCATAGGCTGTATGCAATGCTCGAGGCGCGTAATAAGAGGCGTAGTCTGATTTATTTAGGATTATGCTCACACTCGTCTCAGATTCGGATTTACTGACCTTGCATGTGTAATAAGTGCAATACGTCTCACCTTTTCAAGAAATCCCACCCTGCTAAATCTAGCCCCGTCTTCCCATTTCTCTCAGCTTAAACACAACCCACCCTAACCTGCTTCCCCTTTTCTCTGTGGCCTCCTGGCAACCGGACTTGGTTCTCGACAGGGCATCTTCGGACAACCCCACTGACTTGACGCAGCGCTCGTGAGTAAGCTGGTGCCCTGCGCTTAGCTTTAACGTAGCGCTTTAGAATTCTCAAGTTTACGATTACGATTACGAATAAATACAACAAAATATGTGCCTATGAGTAAGCTGGTTTCCCCGGCTTAGCTTTCTCTAGGCGCTGTAGAAATCTCGAGATTACGATTACGATTAGCACCCAGTTCTTGGAGTGTCGCGACAGTTTTTGCGTGGTAGGGATTTATACGTCTCTGGGTTTTATCTTTGCATAAAGCAACTGATTTCTGTTAAACGAATTTACACAAATGCTTTTGAAATTTGTATATACAAGTATACATGTACATATAAATATACACACATGTGTGCGTACGTGCGTGTGTGTGCGCGTGAACGAAAACACAACTGCAGGTTTAAAAAGTAACAAATCACATATAGTTTATTCTATACGTTTTCTTTCCAAAATTAAAATAATAACAAAGAGCAAATAATAACCCATCAACCTCTAACGATTATAATTTATGAAAGAGTTTATACTAAATCTTTACCAATTATACTATAAATACTGAAATAATTATAAATTTTGACTGGCTCAAACGGCTTTTAGATCGCCTATGGTTAGTTTCTCTTTAAGGTGCTCTATACAAATCAACGATTACAATTACGATTACGGAATCCAAGCAAAGGCTCTATATGAGCGGATGCCAAACTATTACACATTGAAAGAGCTAAGAACCCAACAAAAAGTTTATCATTGCCATCTGAATTGATAGACACATTGGCCCTTAGAAAAAAATAAAGCAGCATCGGGCTAAATAGGCCTAAATGCAATAGATGGAGGTTATTATGGGCCTAATTATAGGCCTTTCTATGTAAGAACAAATACATGTCATAGACCTAAAATAGTTATTAAAATGTCCTAGTTTCTGCTCAATTATAGATATGGGCTTTTAGTATGCTTCTGGGGCATTCGAGGCATTATAGATGCACACACACACACGCACACACACACATATATATATATAGATCAAGGCCATACACATATACACGCATATACACGCATATACATATATATATATATATATATTTCAAGCCATATAAATATATATTTAAATATACCTAAAAGCATATATTATATGTATATATAGATGTATATATATGTATATATATATGCAAGCGTAGGCGAGTTGACCCATAATACGGTCCTGTTGTTCAATATAATCGCGACGTGTAGATCCGGAATTAATGTCTCTATAGCTGGAGACAGCTTTCTCCAATCGAAACAGGTTCGTTCCCTGTTTCAAAAGCATCCGAAGCAGATCTGGCCTCTGCAGGCCTAGCCAGTCAGGTGACTTGATCCTCATTTTCGAACTTCAGACTTATTCCGTTTAACTGTTGAAGATAGTTTTGGAATCTTCGTCTAAAGATTGAAACACATTCACTTTGTGTTATATGCATGCACAGAATATAACAGTAGGTAAGGTGAGGTCAGGTGAGGTACAGAAAATCAAGGTAAGGTAAGGTCAACTCAGGTTAGGTAAGTCAAAGTAAGATAACATAAGACAAGTCAAAGGTAAGTTTCTTGCCTTAGGAAAGTTCTTTCCCTTACCTTAACTTACCTTACCTAGTTCCAAGGTAAACACGAACAGCACACTGCTTGTTGGCTTCTGAAGAGGTGCTATATAAATGGCCGATTGCGATGACGGTTATTGCTCACCTGCTTGGCTGCCTGTGTTATGGGCGCACCCGTTGTCATGGCATCGGATTCTGTCACTCCCATATCGATAGTAAAGGCCCTGGTCGGCAGAGACCTCGACCCATCGATGTCGTCTGCTCTAGAAGAGAAACAGGACATCACTGTGAGTCCTAAGCATGACGTAAGAGAAACCTCTCTCTCTCTCTCTCTCTCTCTCTCTGTCTCTCTCTCTCTCTCTCTCTCTCTCTCTGTCTCTCTCTCTCTGTCTCTCTCTCTCTGTCTCTCTCTCTCTGTCTCTCTCTCTGTCTCTCTCTCTCTGTCTCTCTCTCTCTGTCTCTCTGTCTCTGTCTCTCTGTCTCTGTCTCTCTCTCTGTCTCTCTCTCTCTCTCTCTCTCTCTCTCTGACTCTGTTTCTCTTCTCTCACCCTGCCAGTTTGTCCCTCTCCATTGCCCACTCCCTCTACCTCTCTCTGTTTTTCTGCCTTTCCCTCTCCATCTTCCTTTCCCTGTCCCTCTCTTTCTCTGTTTTTAAGACATTTAACATCGTTAAGGCCAGCACATAGAGCGCCTCTGATTAGTTTCTATTAAAGCGGCGCTATACAAATTTCAGATTATAATTACAATTACAATCATCACCGACATCGTCATCATTAGCAGCAGCATACTCAAATGTTCGACGGTGATCGAAGTAGTTGTCTGCTGCCATCTGGCGGTGGTCATCGTCGAAGTTGTGAAGCGACATTTGCTGCTGCTGCTGCTGCTGCTGCAACAGCTGCTGCTGCTGCTGCTGCTGGAGCCGAAGTTGACTTCCGAGTTGTTCGTTTTCGGTCGATAGAGTTTCTTGGAGGCGCCGTGACTGATCGAGGGCCGTCTGCAGATCGGCGTTCTCAGACCTACACAGAAAATATATACCTATATAATAATAGCCTTAGACGCGTGGTCTGTGGTCCAATTAGTACGCTTAGAAAGGAGACATATAGCGCCGTTGCCGCTCGCGAATAATATGAAAACAAAACAGGTTACCGTTAATGAGGAACAACAAAGGATTTTCTTCAGTAGGGTCATTTTGTTGAACTAGAGCGCAGATGTTCTCCACATTACAGGCTAGTAGTAATAATAATTGGCTACAGATTGCTGGTAAAAGACTGTTTTATAAATCTGTTTTTTCAGTGGTTAGCTGATCGGTTTTCGTCGCTAAACTTGTCTTGAACTGGCTTTACTTAGCCATTAGTTGATGCCTTGTGCATTCGACCGGCGCTAAGTTTCTAATTACTGACCTGGTGCCCACTCAGTCCTCCATCCTTTACTGGTTGGCAAACGAGTATTGAGCCCAAATGCAAGTTGAGAGGTTAAGAAAGGTGTGTTGCTGGTGGATTGCGACTGTGGGCGTGTGTGTGACTCAGCCAAATGCCCCTTCAACCTCATGATCATGTCTGAAAGGAGTTTTTAAAGAGGCGTATCGACAAGGGTATTAACTTTACCTTTACACTTCGAAGAAGTTTCTACAGACATGTGTCAAGAAGTTTATTAACTTCACAATTGCTGTCACCTTTCCCTTTACATTTACCTTTGCCTTTACCTGGATGACAGCTGCTGCTTTACCGTTACCTTCTTTGTTAGTTTTATCTATATCTTTACCTTGTACCTTTATCAAAATGAGAGTTGCTGCTTTATCTTCATCTTTGCTGTCATCTTTACCTTTACCTTTGTCGGGATGAGAGTTGCTTTTTACCTTTACTGTTTTCTTTACCTTTACCTTTTACCTTCCTCGGGATGAAAGGGTTGCTGCCTACCGGTCCGTACACGGGGACCTCAAAACCTCGTGTTCATTCAAACGGGCAGCGGTGGTTAATCCAATCAATTCATTGAAAAATAAGCAGAGTCGAAGCCATACAGAAAAACATGTACATTTACATTTACCGTAATATTTCGTTTTCAATCATGGCCTCGTGCATCATTTCCTCTCGGATTTGTGACGTCAGTTTGCCAGTGGGTCCCTGCGATTCAAGATGGCGGATGATTTGCAGAACCTTTTCCTCGTTTTGCCTCTGCAGTCTGCCTTTCGGTTTGATCGGGTAGTCCAACTACGAGATTAAATATTAATTAATTTATTTATATATTTATTTACTTATTAATTAACTTCTTTATATATCAGAGGTAAGTTAATCTCTTAGGAGGAAAAAATTATTGGGAGACTTTAAGGAGGAAAAACATATTAGGAGAGAGTTTATATGTATAGCAGCGATAAGTAAATGTAACAACTGAGAACGAAAAATTTTCCGGAGACTATTAATGACATCTGGAATAGCTATTTACCATTGTTTATTTTCACTTCAAAAATAAATAATGCTAGCCATGGTCGTAGGCTGATGTCTTGTGTCATGGTCGTAGGCTTATGTCATGTGTCATGGTCGTAGGCTGATGTCATGCGTCATGGTCGTAGGCTTATGTCATGTGTCATGGTCGTAGGCTGATGTCATGTGTCATGGTCGTAGGCTGATGTCTTGTGTCATGGTCGTAGGCTGATGTCATGTGTCATGGTCGTAGGCTGATGTCATGTGTCATGGTCGTAGGCTGATGTCATGTGTCATGGTCATAGGCTGATGTCATGTGTCATGGTCGTAGGCTGATGTCATGTGTCATGGTATGTTTATACCTGCTGTCGGAGGTAATAGTTTTCGTGGCGTAGTAGCCTCACTTCGTGTTGGAGTCCATAGACCACTTGGTCCTGATCTTCCTGCTCGAAAAGAAAGACAAACAAATTAATTTCAGTCTAGGATCTCAAGGTCTGTAGTATGCTAGGCCGGGTATGGTAGGCTTATGGCATGGTTTGGTGGCCCTATGGTTTATGGTATAGTGTGCCAGTGGTATGGTAGCCCTATGGTATGATATGGTATGCATGTAGTATTGCAGGCCTATGGAATGGTATGGCAAGCCTGTGGTGTGATATGGTGGGCTTATTGTATGGCGCGATATATAGGCCTATATATATGGTACGGCACAGGCCTATGGCATGGTAGGTTAGGCTCATGGTATGGTTTTTGCAAGACAGTGGTATGGAATAGGCCTATATTGTAGGCCTATGGTATGGTTTGGTTTTTGAGGTGAAGTTTATGGGTGATAGTAAATCATCATCCGGATAGGTGAGGAAGGTTTCGTTCAACCCAGCCGAACGGGGGAGAGGTCGAAAGAAAGGGGTTAATGAGGTTAGATTTCATTAGATTATATTGTCTTGCGTTAGATTCAGTGTATATACAGATTAAGGGTAGTTTATAACAGTTTTAATAGCAGAAGATAAGAGAAGAAAGTCTACGAGTCGACTAGATTAGATTAGGTTTCATTAAATCAGGTCAGCTCGTATATTAGTTCAGGTCAGATTATACAGTTGGGTCAGATGAGATCATATAAGATCAGGCCAGACTGGGTCAGAGGTTAGATTAGAGCAGGTCAGATATAGGCCTAACTAGCTGAGATCAGATTAGATAAGATTAGTCACTGATGGATGGATAACCTACTGCGGTGGCATTCGTAGCTGCAGCCTGTGCTTCAGTTTCCTTTTTTGGTGGAATCTCTTCATGTCCTGGATTCACTGAAAGACAGAAATCCTATCTCTAAACTTATGTAAGGTAAAGTAAGTTCCCTCATTTATTACAAGCTTCTGTAATAAATAAATAAATTAAATGAATAAAAAAATATGTATATACGTATGTATGCATGCATGTATGTACTGTATGTATGTATATATATGTATATATACATGTGGTATTGGCCTACACGTATGTACGTACGTAGACCTACTAAGTTTAACGTTTATTTAACGACGCCGTCATATCAAAGATGATTGAAGTATGTACCACGTATGTGCATGTATGTAAATATGTATGTATGTACGTATGTATGAATGTATGTATGTATGTATGTATGTATGTATGTATGTGTTAGTATGTATGCATGTATGTTAGTATGTATGTATGTATGTATGTGTTAGTATGTATGTATGCATGTATGTATGTATGTATGTATGTATGTATGTATGTATGTATGTATGCATGTATGTATATGTAGCTATTCGTATGAGCCTCTCAAAGGCACCGTTGGCTGATAAGCGACACCGCAGGGTCCTTCGCGGGGTCCTACCGATTCATGCACTCGGTGTCGATTATGCTGGCCCATTCAATAGCTCTAATGATATCGATCTTCTAATTGCTGGGTGATCAAATTAATTTGCCGATGAAAAAAATCATCTTCTTGATTAAAGCCACCGTCCAAGAACCCCGCATGTAAGTCGGGCACTCGAGATAAAGGCATTGTCTCTTATCTGCAAAGGCTCCTTTATCAGCGCCTCTTGTCTTAGATAGGAATGCTCTTAATGTCGTCCTCTTGCGTATATGCTGAGGCGTGCCTGTAAACCCGTCTGTTTACGTTAGCTGCAAAATTAATGCAGTTGTTTGTAGGCCTCAGCTGCCAATTTAGCACCTTCTTGCACCATACAGAGGCCTATACAGACTGAGGACTGTATGACTAGGGGCTAGACAGGCCTAGGGAATGGCTATTAACAGCTTATTCACACTGCTGCGTGACCTGTGCGTGTTACACGTTTTCGTATTACTAAATATCAATTTATGGCCATATAATCAAAGTTCAACCAGTACTAGAACCTTTGTCGTCGCACACACACACACACACACGCATGCTGTGCACTGAGCGATCATACGTGCACACATGTAGGCCTACACAGATAAGTAGGGCCTATCAGTATTCGTGAAGGTTGTAAATTACTGATTTTATTGCTTTAAAATATTAAAGTGTACGTCTGAATGTAAAAATAAAGGAACTTGCTGCAGCCAACGCTTTAATCAATCCCCTCTACGTGTATCCCATATTCTGTGCATTGAAGGCTTATGAGGGCCTCGCTGCGTGGTAAACTGTAATTATGAGGACATTGTTTCACATACATGCATGCCTAAACATAGGGCACATACATAGAGCACATATATAGAGGCCTACGTATATATGTATACATACATACATACATACATATATATACAAACATGCATACATACATACATACCTAAATACATACATTCGTCGTGCAGGGACGTGTTTGCACCATTGTTAGGCTACAAACCACAGGTTTGGAATATATTTTGGGAATAGGTACAAAATAAGTCCTTGCCAAAAAAATAAGGTAAGGTAAGGTCGACACCAACAACCTTGGCAGCCATAAGATACCACTACTGGGAATAGTTTGGCAAGACTGTTACAAACATCGTCGAGAAACTTTAAAAAGCTTAGCTACATACGGTAGTAAAGCTTAAACTAGAGGCCTACAATGTAATTCGAAGCGATTTTTGTTGTGTAAATAGGGCCTGTTGCACCACAAGAGTCAAGAGGTCATTTCAAAACAAGTTACAATAGGCCTACATGATTTCGTAATAACTGGTTTGCTTACGTGTGTCGTGTGGCTGGCGTGGACGGATGGCAGGCGTCGGCCAAATTCCATCCGGGTCTTCGTGGTCGTGGAGCAATGGCGATATTTGGAATGTTAGTTCTCTTTCGGATTTTTCATGTTTAAATGCTGTCGACGGTGAATTTTCCGTCTGTCCGCAGAAGTCGTGTTTTTCCTTTGGTCGTCTGCTCAGTGGACTCTCCCTAGCGACCTTTGGAGTCGTTTCCTGCTCCGAAGTCTGTGTTCCGATGGTAGTCTTGTTTGATTTCGATGGTTTTGCCATTTCTGTTTGGACAGCGATAGTCGCCTTTGTCGGCTTAATTCTGCTCGAGATCGAGTCTGGGTTACCGGACGTTTGTTCTCGAAGTTCTTCCTCGATGACTGTCTGTAGACCGATACTCTTTTTCTGCTTCCGTGGGCTGATGAACCTGGGTAGGGGCGTTTTGTTAGCAGCCAGAGACGTGTCAACGTGCAGTGGGTCCTCGCTCGTCTGCGTCACAGAGTTCTTGACGCGCTTTGTCCTCTTTGGCCTTGACCGTTGGCCTCTGTCCTTGTCATCTGGATTGCCTTGCAGGGTCACCGGTTCGAGAATCACGTTGCGTCGATGCGGTTCTGCCGTCGGGTTTGAGCCGGGTTCAGTCTTGTTTGTGTTGGTTCGACCGTTCGATCCGTACCGATTTGGTTTCTTGACGGTGCGTATCAAGTACACTGTCGAGCTACTGTTAGTACTTGCCGTTCTAGTGTCTGTGTAATCTTCGTCTTCATCGAGGTCCTCTTCGACGACCGTTTCGGGTGGACTCCAGTCCCGACGTCTGACTTCGGATATCTCCTGATGGCGTCGCAGTCCAGTCTCTGCGTCTTTTTCCCGCAGATTTTTCAGAACATGTTTGGCGCTAAGGCCCTTGAGGTTCTCCGGCGTCGACGGACGCTTTGAGGGGAACTTGTTCATCTTTCCTCGTCTTCCGGTGGCGCGATGCTCGCGGACCCGAGTACGATAATAAGGGTAATCAAGAGCCTCCGCTGCGTTGGGATCGCGGTCAAGAGGATCTAAAAATATGCTGTCAAGGAGTCTAGAATCTCGGACTACCCTTCTTTTTCTTTCTGAACGCTCGACACCCGATAAGGGATCGACTGGTACCTTGTTTTTGCGAATCTTGGCAAGATCGGTTGGATAGCGTTTAGTGTTCGCTGCTGCGGGGTACTGTGAAAAAGCGGACGAATTGTGTGTTCTGCCTGACTTCCAGTTGAGGTCTTGTATTTGCGGAAAACTCTTCCTTGTCCCTGAATAATAATAATCAGTTTCCGATTCGTTTGACTGAGAGTTCGGTGTAGTCACGATAACCAGAGCTCGCTTCTGAGCCCCTAAGTCTGCGTCCGCTTCTCTTCTGGAATCGTACTCTAGTCGGACATCGGTACTGGTCGCTGTATTACCGATCACGCTATCGAAATTCGGCTTCTTAACACGGGATCGTTTGTCAAAGCCCCCACCCCCGCCAACAACGTTTCTTACGGGTTCAAACTGTTTACAGTTCGATTCTTCTCCCACTAAGCCGTTCGCTTCGAACGCCGATTCGCTGTTGCCGTAATGAGTATCAATTAGCAGCGGCGGCGGCCCAGAGAACTTGGGCTGATAGTGTCGATGACCTGGCCCAGAAGTGGCGACTTGGACGTCGGTGTCTTGGTTGCTAAAGTAGGACTCGGTGGGATAGAGCGTCTTGGGGCCTTGGGCCGCTTCGTCTCCTCGGTCGTGCTGCAGGCGATCGGCAGTCTTGGTATTGAAGACGCGCAGTATGAGTCTTCGCCGCTTCGCGTTCCACTCGACGACCGCCGGCGGCTGGGTCCTCTCTTGACTGGCGACCAAAAGCGATGATTGCGTGAGATCGGTCGCTGTGTTGGCCGTTCCAAACCGGGCCATAGACCTACGCGGTCTACATCGAAACCTGCCAGGAGTCAGACGCTAATCTTCGATGCGGGACCATATCGGTCTGTGTGCCGACTTTATTTGCTGTAATTAGTTCTACTAACCATCGGCAGGAACGGTGGAGTACAGAAACGGAGCCAGCTGGTTGCATGAAATAGGAATAAATAACAAGAAAAGAATAAGAAGACCGTACACTACCTGCCTACCGATTTTGTGTTGACTGAGCGCCTGTGAATAAGCTGGTTCCCGCGACTTGGCTTTCCAGGGCACTGAAGAAATTTCGAGACTATTTCATAATCATCGTCGTCGTCATCGTCAGTCCCTGACGCCAGCCATTGGCGAATCGTAGGCCAGGTGTCTCGACCTAGACAGACATGTTCATTGAGCCTACAACAGGCCCTAACTGTGCCACGGGTGTCAACCGGTGGCCAGCTATGGGCTAAAAGATTGTGTCATTTCGTTCTCAGCTTAAGGCTTGCTTGTTTCAAATTGCTTATCCATCATAGGCTGCCTCTCTTTTATAGTGGAAAGACCTTCAGGATATTAACCTGACTGTGGTTTCGGCTTTGGTGCGCCTTTGGTTGATGCCTTGTGCATCAGACACCGTCGCGACAGAAGTCATCAATTAAAATTATAAATTTGGACCAAATTAACGTGGCTATCAGGTATTGTAGGCCTAAACTTCGGAATGCTAAGTTAGTTATGTCACGTAAATGTTGGGGTGGAGGCTTCAGTGTGTTGGCAGTTGTGAAAGGTGGCAGGAAAGGTTTGCACTAATGTAATGAGACTAATGCAAGGATCTGTCCGATATTGTGGTCATCTGCAGACGCCTACCCTTCACAGATAGGGTGCGTTTGTTGGAAGAACGAGGGAATTATTCCCCTCCCCATTAAGTTGCCTTTGAACCGACTAGTTTCTCTATACATGTACATCTTATCTCCTGCCCCTAGGTCTTTCCCCCACTAACTCAGACAGCAACCCAAGTGGGGCACGGTAGCCTGTTGGATAGAGCGCTCGGCTTGTAACGCGGTGAGTACGGGCTCGAGACTCCCCGAGACGGTTACTGTATAAGCTACCTTGAACAAGGCTTTCACTGAGAACTGCTCAACGCCATCGACTGACGTTTAGTCACTAGATAGTTGCCCCTAATACTGTTTCTCTTAAAAAATAGGTTTCTCCATCAACGTTTCTCCTGCCCTATTTTCCCGTTGATTTAGACTATCTCCCATTAAAGATACATTTCCCCATCAATCATCAATTTTGCCCAGCACATAGGTCTTTCCCTCACTTACAATCCCCTTCAGAATTTTTTCCAAAAGGACGCGTCATCAGAAATTTGTATAGCGCCTCTTCAAGTGTCCAGATATATGCTACATACCAGACAATCATCCCTTCGACAACGCTGTTCTTGATCCTTCAAGCGATAGTAAAATTAGTTAATTAGTTAAAACTTCTTATCACTGTAGCTGCTCCTCAGCCTGACGCGATCTAACGGTCGACGCATTTGTGTCTGTTGAACGCTAAAGAGCTCTAACGACGCACGGCAGTGGGCAAGTGTTTAGTAACAGCTAAGATACATAGTGACAGCGAGCACTGACATCATCCTCTGCCCTACCTGCGGGGCGGAGGGAGCAGATAGACACATACACAGACGCACAGACACGTACAAATACAGACCGAGACATACATATATACATATGTACAGACAAACAAGGACATACATACCATCATACACTACACACACACACACACATATATACATATGCATGCATACACTTAGACAGATACAGACGTTCAGATGCAGATACAACAGACAGCCAGACTTAAAGCCAGGCTGGCGGACGAACTGACTGACATACGTACATAAAATAAATGCATACATAAAATAAATGCATACATACAGCCAGACAGTAAACAGGACTGATAAAGAGACTGTCACACAGACATACAGATAAAAAAGGCAGAAAGAGATGATCACGCACAGGCAGTTACACAAGTACAGACAGACAGAGTCAGACAGATATAAGGACAAACATAGTCAGACAGACACAAGGGCAGAGAGAGTCATAGAATATTTTTATGCTTTAAGTCAAAAGTATAACAACTATATGCATGTATGTATGCACACTAGGTATTTTCAATGCATAACAACTGAGTGCTTGCTATAGGCAAAAGACTTTAAGAGGTCTATAGTCCGTTGCTTGCACTACAACTGAACATCAATAGCACAGCCTACCATTCTATTCATATGTTTGCATATATGTACGAAGACAGGTGTTGTAGCGCCTTTTTAAGACCTCTCAAAAACGCTGTATATTATGGAGACATATATAATTATGACTGTGGATAGATAGTCCAAAGCTTAGGAATTCACTGTCCTGTTCTGTGTGTTCTGTCTGTTTGAATTTCATTCAGGTCTAAACTTAAGACTTGTCTTTTTCAATTTGCTTATCCACCGCAGTCAGACTTCTGGTGTCCCTGATCCATTGGATTTCGATCTGGCTTCTCCAACGAGTTGCAATTTTGTCCTACAGTCTCACTGAAGCCTTGTCCAGTTTTATAACAGAACGAAAGAAGTCATTTGATAAGATTTAGAGATATACATACACGAACGCATGCACACACACGCATATATGTCAAGAAATGTACATGACATGCAAGAAGATAGCTAAGGCAGGGCTATATGCATGTAGAACAACTACTTGGATCTACTACATCCATACATACAACTACACACCAATATATACATAGACACATGAACATAAAATGCATACATACACTGTGTGCCTTCATTCCATGTTGACTCTTTGGGTTCAATCCGTTCCTCTACAGGGGAAAAGGGAAGGAATTTCTTGTGGGGGCCCTGTGGGTCTCTTGAAGAAGAAATCAAAGATACTGGTGTTCTGCATCATTTGGCAGAGTACGTTTGCAATGCAATGCAAATGCATCGATTGATCACTGATTTGAACAAGGAAGGAAACATGTCAGCACACACATATCGTAATCATAATCTCGAGATTTCTACAGCGCTCAACGAAAGCTAAGTCGCGGGAACCAGCTTATTCACAGGCGCTCAGTCAAAACAAAATCGATAGGCAAAAGGGTCAAGATCCAGGAGTCAGGCACTCAGACAGTCGGACGGCTACGGTGGATGCTGTTTGAAATTGAAGCGAGAAGAGAGATAAGGGGAAGAGGAAGAATCAGGATAAGATTTCTGGAAAAGAAGTGTTTTCAGTCTTGAGTGAAAGACCTGCGCAGAAACTGAAAGAGGTGAAGTGTTGGTGAGTTCGTATGATTGACCAGACAACTGTTGCAATTCTGGTGGGAGTTTATTCCAAAGGGGTGCACAGCAGCATAAATACATGTATATATGTATATACAATTATGAAAAGCATATATATATATATTCAGATGCATATAAGAATATACAAGCAAAGAAAAACCACATGTATTATATATATATGTATTCACACCGACACAACACATACATATATATACATTATATATAAAGATATAATGAGGAGATTGAAGAAGCACAACTATAAATATATTGATACCCAGATGCACCGACAGGACGCAAAGCATGCGTCTGCATGCTGGCATTGGTAATTCAAGAACTAATTTCCATCCCAGGCAGAAACTTCCTAAGAACAGCTAACGGCTTGAAGCCCTCTTGCTAATTCAGGTACAACATTTGCCACGGTTTCATGCAATTTCTTCCGTTAACTCCACATAAAGGATGATGGCGTTTGGCGTATTAAACAACTTATATCATCGACCCACCCCATTTAAAGTGCCTCAGAGGGAGGCTGTAGGAGATGTGGTTAAGTCTAAATACCCCATAAACTGACAAAAGCTGATATCAATAAAGTTCCATCAAATGCAACAATACAAAGACAATTCGTGTATATTGTGTATTTATCTGCCCATCACTTTCTCACATAGTCAGATGGAAGGTACGAGTAAATTCAAGCTTCAAAGTCAGCAGAAACCTTCGTTTTTAAATCGATACAGTGCACAAAAAGGCAGCATAGACTACGAGGGGAAAGACCGCCTAAATGAGATGTGAAAGTTTAAAATAAAAATGCAGCACAGGCCACAACATTCTAACAAAGTTAATAAAAAGCAAATTAATAATTGGATACAGATAAAACAAACTGACAATCCTAAATTCCAATCATCAGTGCACAACTTAATTAAGTTTAACCCATCATTAATTTTTTAAAATTTTCACTAAAATCTGTATAATTGTTACTGCTTATACACACCAGTCTGCACTATCTCCCTTAAGGTTGTATGCAACATTTGCCTTTGATTGTGGACGTGTTTCCTGCACTAACAAAAGATTGCTTATATACTTACTTCATCAGTTCAAATACACTCTTTTCTTGCTCGTTTGCCGGGCAAGAACTTAATTACGAAAATTTCCCGTTAAAAACGGAGTAGCGTCATGTACGCTGGACACTCTGACAATGCTGTCCTTGGAAGATATACAAATTACAGTTATAATAAGATCCTGTTCTAAACCCAAGCGAAATTTCAGATCCATGCATCTTGCCATGTTATATCAGATCCGCCTGATAATAACATGCAGTACAAACAGGTTCCACGATACCTGAAACTCTAAACAGCCCTCTGGAATAGCTCATCCATAAACAGTCAATACGGAGAGGCACTACACGCAGTTTAAAAGTTGACGACACAAGGCGATCTTTGACACACAGAAAGCGAACAGGAAAAGGTAAAAACAGGAAAAAGGCAAATTATGACTACAGCAAATGAGGAAAAAATAGCTCAAGAAACCAGGACCCTAATTTAATTTAGGCAAGGTGCAATTGACGTTACGAACCAGAATTTGGTAAGATGATAATTTATTTTAAAATCAGAATTTAAACTACACTAAGTTACCATCTCTAGTCCTGTTGATCACTAAGTATGTCATGTTGTCACAGAGGAGCGTTGTCACACAATCTCAGTTGCATAAATCAGTAAATTTATTGAATCTTGCTGACCTTGTATAGTTGAGAAATGACTAGAAACTGACATTTTATCAGCCAAGCAACAAGTCTAAGAAATCACTTACAACTAGAAAACATTACAATCCTAACTAATATAATAATATTTTGAGATATTGTAACTAATATGGTAATATCTGAGTCGCTGAAACTAATACTGTAAAAATTTGAGATGACATGTAGAGAAACTAATATAGTAATTACTTTTAAATATAGTAAATATTTTTGGCAGTATTCAGAGATATTGCAACTAGTATCCTAATAACCTGAGATAATGTAACCAATATTGTAATATTTCAAGATACTGTCACTTGTATTGTAATAATTTAAGACACTGTAATTTATGATATTGTAACTAGTACTGTAATAATTTAAGAACCTGTAAGTAGTATGGTAGTATTCTGGGACAGTTTAATTAATATACACGTAGCATTATTTTGAGATAGTGTAACATCGGCAATAGTTCTAAAAATCCAGCAAATCGGTCGAAGACTTGCGACAGAGGGCTATATGGGAAGAATTTCTCCTCCCAATCATGTCACCAACACACAGGTGGTGTTGTTAAGAAACATTTAAGGTGGTTAGCTCATGGCATGTGGCACTTAAAGTCCTAACATAATCACCGTAACAGAGATGCTGTGCAAAGGAAAGTGCTATCTGGTACTATGCAGAAGATTTCCATAGAGTGCAATCAAGAGTAGCTATGCAAAAAACGCTTGTAGCCAGGCAAAAATAATGTGTTTAAGTAACCATAACACCTTAGATATTTATACAGCACTTTTGGGGCATTCTCGAAAAGCTTCATATAAATATCAAAATACATACAATACATACATGTATACACATTGGCAACATACACTATGCATTTCCTCAACATCACAAAAGCCAAGTCCTGCTTATTTACAAGGACCTAAACATGACAAAATTGCCAAAGCTAAGACTGGGTTACGTTTAACAGCAGTTCTGGGTCGGGGCAAATCGTGACAGTAGCTAGAAACACTAAACCTGGAATAGCAATGACTGGCTATAGTCACTCTGTTGAGTGTATAATCTGTAAGGGCTGAAAAACTAAAAAGTTTTGACAATAGTGACACTGCAGCATCATTTACTAAATTGTTTAGTACATGCTACTTAACCATTTAAGTTTCTGAAAAGGTTGTATTTGCTTAAATAAATGAACTGCATAAATCATTTGCCATTTATTAATTAGAAACGATTGTAAGTGGTTCTGTAAGTCTCAAAAGGTGCTACATAAAAGTTCACAAATGCACACACACACACAAACATATGCACACAGAGGCAGGGCCTGGAGGTTGCAGAGACACAACTGTAGCCATTGACCAATCAGAAAGTTCTCATGGGTTGCACGATTTGATAAATGCGATGCACCTACGTTCAAACGTCAGATACCCTGCCATGTTTCTGCAGTTCTATCATATAGCCACTTGGCAAATCTCAGTCAAATCAATATTCCTGAAAGTAAAGAACAGATTTCAAATTCCACATCCACCAAACACTGTGGTGTTTTCAATGGGATCTCTCAAGTTTAACATCTCCTCTATACATTCAGAGGATCTTAAAGGGGTTGTCCATAATAGGACATCTGCAAGAATAGACCTACTGTAGACCATCACTTCCCCTTGTCCGTATTTCTGCGTGACCCTTCCTTCCCCTCTTTGCGGACGTCTGCACTCGGACAGAGTACGAAATCCTAGAATAGGCTATCCTGTTGATCTTTCAGGGTTACCTGTGCTACGGGGGGGGGGGGGGGGGGGTTACTTCGATGCTGCCGTGTCCAGCAGCGACTCTACTTAGATCCAACGCAGTACAGTCTGTACGTCTGACTGAAGTTGGCGTTGAGTGCACAGGCTCTATAGAAGCAACTTTATGTACCAAATTTCGATACAGAAGTCCACAATAAGCATAACTTCTGCCTTCCCTTGTCTGAATTTTGGTGACCCGTCCCTCCCCTCTCTTTGTGTACGTCCTTTATGGATGACCCCAAAAGATGCAATATAAATGCCCAAATACATGCACGTACGCATATTTGCATTCCAATATTGAATTTAAAATTAAAAACTGAACTTGTAAACCGTTTTAGCAGGTATTAAAACAACACATTTTCAATCTGCCTTATGTTGTACATTTTAAAATCTGTTAATTAACCGTGTTTTAGCACCTTGACGAGGTTCTTCAAGAGTGCTATACAAATAACCAGATACACACAAACTGGATTAAATGTTTTAAATTACTGCACTAAAAGTAAAATTAAAAATGTTTACAAGTCACAGAAGCAATCATAATCTGGCTTAGAATTTACGTCGCTCTAAAAACTATCATCCAAAGGCATCCGTATAAAAGACGATAAGCATATTTGATGAGCGATGTCATCTAAGCGAAAACTGACACAATGTCACTGAAGGAAACACATCAGTGATCCTCACTGAACTTTGTGTTGTGTTTTTCTCTCCTATCAGCAATTATGATAAACGTGATGTGGTTTGTGAAAAGGGACCACACGGCAGGTATTCAGTTATTCATATCACTATGATCAGCAAAAACTATGAAAATAAAGTTTTATAACGGAAGTATTATGGCTTTAGGGGTAGAATTTAGAACATGCTGTACTTGAAAGATGCGATTTTTGGTAAAACTCAATTAAAGTTAAGAAATCCCACAGCACATTCATTTGTTGGAAGTTACACAGCTTGCTATGTTACACTTGAAATGTTCCATTTTCATGAACATTTGTTCTAAACTGATAGATGGAGGCGCCTCTAGTGAATGCCAGTGAAAACCCATTTCAATACTCTGATGGGTGCCACGTTCAGAGGCCTGTATCTCAGTAAATAAATCCGGTGTTGTGGTCCCTTTTCAGCATCACAAATTGCAGTAAAGATTTGTAACTCGACAAAAATTAATTCATTTAACTGGAGAAAGTCCTGTAACATAGTAATCGTCACTGTTTGGGTTGCGTCAACACAGGGTAAATGCAGACCGGACAGAACGTAAAGCAGCAGATAGCGAACGAACAAATGAATGGCTGATGAGGGGCAGGCGGCAGTCTAGTGATGCGTAAACGGATTCTTGAGAAACGGAGCCTTGAAGTTGGCCTTGACCGGCTGAGGGTTCGAGTAGTGACCGGGGAATGCCGTCGTCGCTGCCGAGGCCGTCGTGGAGGTATCCATCACTTCTTCCGTGGTTATTCCATCAATTCTTGACTGGTTGGCAAAAGGAAAACCCTGAACTGGCGGTGGACTAAAACGCAATCAACACACAAGTATGCATGTCGCTATAACAATCGTTTCAAATCCACTACGCATAAACCACTTTGCAAACATGTGGGGCATGGTAGTCAATTAGTAAATGTTACTGTACACGTTTTTCTATCCCAACCATATGGCCTGAACCTTGCTCATTTTTAAATGAATTAATTGGGTGAGATCCTTCACTACTGCTGCCCGTTTGAATGGACACCATGTCATTTAAGGTCCCTGTGAATGGACCAAGCTAGACCGATTAGTTCAAGGACATGGCTTGCAATGCACAGAGGCAGGTTCAATACTTATCCGAGGCGGTTAGTATGGAGGGACCTTGAGCAAACCCTTCAAGCACAACTGCTCTGTCGTATGGTCTGAACTTTGGAAAGAAGGCAATACCAAATACAGATGTACTTGTATTGTATTTGCATAAACGCTGCCTCTTACACAAGTACTGCATTATAACAAGCTGATAATGATGTCATAATGTTACGTCATAACAAGGTCAAAGGTGACACTATAACAATGTCATATTGCAACAATCACCAAAATTTAGGATGGAAATCAAATAGGTTAGGGAAACATTTCACATCAACAAGCATGGATCTTCATAAAAACCAGGTGAAGCAAAATAACAAAAGAATTCTGGCAAGAAAACAAGAAATTCATTCGAAAAGCCAAACAGAAAACCACATGATACAATACCGAAGCACACATAAAGTAAAGCTGTCTTCTCCATTCATAGCCAAACCTTGGCATCTCCTTATAAAATTCTTCATTACAACCCAAATTCTGATATTTATTTACTTATTTACTGCACTTAAGCTAAATGTAAATGTACATGTATCTCTATAGCCACAATATAACCATGACCCTGATCTTTGTTCAGTGAATTTATCGGCTGAGATCCTTGACTACCATTGGCCGTTTGAATGGGCGCCACGCCATTTAAGGTCCCCGCGTATGGACCAGGCGCTTGCAAGGTCAGTACATCAGAATCTGTGGTGTGAGACAAGTGCGTGTGAGCAACTTCTGCAGGGTTGTTCCACGGTGTCTACTCAGCAGGCACAAACCCACATTCGTTAGATTACAGACCCAGGGATACTGATGTAGTGTACTTGGGACTGTGGACCTGAATTTAATTCAGCTGAATCATGTTACGTAGAGTTTCTGTTACATTACATTGTACTAATGTAACTCTGATAGAATATCAACCCACACCATGTAAAATAGATGAACTGCAGACAAAATTAACTAAACTGTCATTAGATGTAGTCAAAACAGACTCAGACAAAAGAACAAAAACTAGGAAAACGACTTCTGTAGAATGGAAATGTTGTAAAATCCAAGTTCACTGCACACAACACAAGCGAATGTGGCAAAAAAAACTTTCCTGCTACTTGACCTAGATTTTGCAATTCTCTCCTTGCATCTCTTCATTCCGTTTAGTCTCTCTGTCATTTTGATCTCAGTTCAAGACTTACCTTTTCCAGTTGGTTTTCAGTCCTCTGGCTCAGAGGACTGACCTTTGTGTATGGACTTGATGCCTTGTGCACTAGACACCATCACTATAGAAGTTTCTAATTAATAATAACAGCTCCACATGATAAAACATATGAAAAGAATTTTGTCTGTAACAAATACTTCACGTTTAATGACAATAAACTATCAAAGTAGCAGGTATGATTTAAGGGTTATCTGAGCAGATATCAGTATAAGGGTTATTTAAATAAAGGGAAGTAAGGGTTATACACACAAAAATATGTGCTATCTAAAGAAAAAGAGATAATGGTTATATAAACAAAGAAGACCAGTAGAAGAAAACAGAAGCAAAGAAATAAAAACAACTGAATACAAGGTTTACATAAATAAAGGACATGAAGTCTCCTTCACTAAACAATGAAGCCTTGCATGTCCCTTTGGTTTTACCCCATCCCACCACCACACGAATTTTGTCACTTCTTAGCATTTCTAGCATTTACTTCCTGTACCGTACCATATCTGGTGCTTCAGCTGTGCTATAAATTTATTTTAACTGATTTACTGCTCCGAAAAATAAACTGACTGACTAGCTTTTGCTCAGTACCTTGTTGATAGACTTCTAGATGACGACTTGACTAGGCGTTCGCTCGCTTGCCTTTGCATCAAAATGGCGGCTGGTCATAGCAACTCCAGGCAGATTCGGGTTTGACAACAGTCTGGAAAGCGTTTGCAACTCTGTCCCATGGAGAATGAATCCTCGGAAGTTTGGCTGGCTTGCCACCAGCTGCCAGCTTACTGTAAACTACTCGTGTAGCCAGGGCCTTCTCCTGCACGACAACAGGAGGCAGCTGGGATCTCCCGAATGACGGTGACATCGCTTCAGACTCAGAGCAATCCCTCGGATATGAAAATCATGGTCAGGCGTTACACGTTTTATGCTTAACAACACCATGGAATAAATAGCAAATATTCGCATACTTACATACGTTACAATACTGATTTATTTATTCATTTTTAGGCACTTGTTACGCATACATTGTCAGTACATCTGATTCTAAGGCGTGGAGGTATGTTCGCTAGGGGCAAAGATGGAATCATGCAAAAGCCAGGGTAAAGTAGCGAGTCTTAACAAGTGAATGAAAGATAATAGCGAGTTTGCAAGACATCACAAGTTCAGCTCAGTATTATATCAGTATTGATTTAACGGTACTTGCAAGCACACATATTGAAATATTTGTTCGCTTCTGTGATGGCATGCACTGGCAAGATGGTCCTGTCACCCTATGTACAGACTCAACGCCAAGGCCACTTACTTTTAGGCAGTTTAATTTGGGCTTTACAAATTTAAATTAATACGAAAACCAGCATCTATATTTATATATTAACGCTGTCTCACTTGATTAATCAGTTCAATTATTTAAGTTAATTAAGTAAGTTTACTGCCTAGCAACTAATTTACTATTGCTCACAATACATGTGTTAGTTTGGTAAATTTACAGTACCCAAATCTCACCAACTATTTACCTTACAATTCACATGTCAAACAATAATCTTGGTAATCACCTTGATGATGGTAATACAGTAACTTATGACCTAATTACCATATGGAGCCAAAACAAGACACCAATTAAGGTACAAAGTGTGACCTCGTAATGAAAACAACAAAAAACACGTATCAATAGAGTATTCTGAAAGGTCCCCAAAAGGTGCTATATAAATATTCAGATACATAACAATGTAACCCATACTTTATGTAAGACCAGAACCACCTCAAGCAAGCAGAGTAATGGAACTCATTAAAAGACAGACATATACATACACATACATACATACATACAGAAATATCTACATACATACATGCAAGCAAGCATGCATACATACACACACACATATGAAAGGTTCTTGAGTTTTTATGCATATGACAGCAGCACATCCTATTTTTTAAGTTTTCCTTTCTTTGTCAAAGTTTCATTCAAGATTCAGCAACCAGTTACTTTAGGTTTGCGATACAATTCACAATTTTATACTGATAACAGAAGCCTGCAACCATGGCAAAAAGCACAACTTTTATAAATAAAGCTTATTATTAAATCAATCCAAACTACTATATTCCACATTTCTCTTATGTATTTCCACTGAACATTCATATTTTAAGACTTAAGCCCACAGCAAAAATAAAGCAAGCTACACTTAAAAATGCATTTTATGTTTCAACTAGAAATGAACACAAAATAAACATAAAATCAGTAAGAAATAAATAATGAAACACAAAGGTTTTGGCAGCACATCTCACTGCAGATTATCAAATCTGATCAAATCTAAAGAATGATCACTGGAAAACTGCAAGCACCAGACTAATCAAAACCAAAGTAATATCAGAAAATGTATTTCGAACATCGCAGTAGCATACACTTTCTCAAATAATTCACATGATAAAATTCCATTTCTTGCGGCAGCTACCAAATGGATGAATGGAAAAATAAACAAATGAATAAATGTACGAACAAAAAAAAAGGATAAATGGATGATAGAATGAATGGGTAAATGAATGAAAGAATGGAAGAATGGATTAATGAATACAGCCGCTGTGCTGTTACTGTGAAGCAAGAAATAGCAAAATTAGCACCTCAAAAAGAAAGAAGGGTTACTGAAAGTTTTTGGGCAACATGCATCACATGAAAGTTGCATTCCAAACAAGTTTCAAAACATAGTTATAAAACAGAAAACTACTTTTGTTCCATAATTCAACTGGGATGTCAGAATGGCTGTAGGTTTAATTTTATAACTAATCTTGTAGATAAAAATTCTTTGAAAATTTTTGCATTTCTCAAATTTGCACACGTCTCTCACATATAAAGTGAAAAAGTATATATTTTTTAGAATTTTTATTAAATATTAGCAGAAATTAAAATCAGTTTCCTCAGTTTCTTCTGTTTGCCATTCGACCCCCAGTCGTTCTGCTAGCCTACATTTTCTGCCTATGTGCTTGGATTGTGTTTGCTGAACAGCATTTGGAATGCAGCCAAAACTAAAAGCAGAGGTGAAAAGCATTAAAAGCCAAGTATAAAAACAGAATCACAAAACAAAAGGAAGCCACAATGGATAATAATTAAGTAAAACGTGCACCTTCGTGACATTCCTAAAATGTGCTATATAAATAGCCAGCCACATACATACATGTCTACAAAAGACTCTCAAATTCCCCAACCAGTCACCACCACCTCAAGCAAGGATCTGGACGCTATACTATAAGGTGAGTGCTCAACTGATCAACATGCACGTTTATGACAGACTGTCACCGACTGTCCCTCTGTCACAGACCCCGCAAAGCCGCCTTGTTTGGCTACTAACTTAAACAGAGGTAGTTCTTACTGCACATACTAATCCCATAGAAAAAGTTGTTTATGCACACCATGCCTCTGTCACCAAGCAGGATAATTTGGTACCGGCATAAGCTCGGAAGTAAACAGCAAGTCCTGCAATGCGCTGTATAAGCGCCTAAAGAAAACGAAATGAGCACCTCTCCTACGTCTCAATCGTGAGATATGGGATACTTTACTTACTTACTTACTTAATAAAGAATGTTTCCTGAGCCGTTTCCCAAGATATCCATGCCAAGTGTCAGCATATCTAGTGCAACATGCATCCATATTTACACAGTTATGCATACATATTCATATCGAAGTGAACATTGTACACAGAGGCCGTTCCCACTGCAGACACTTACCTCATAGTAAGACTTCCAATCCTACGTGAAAGTCTCGGCTCACGAGCAGAAAGCCACGGCTTCGACATCTCCTCCATGACGGATGGTGCGATGTATGTAAAACCCTACAGTTTAAAATATAAAAGATATTACAACTCAAATTTTATTATTGTAGTGTAATGTAACAGAGAATATATTTAAAAATCCTTTGAGAATCAGAAGTCTGGTAATTCATAGATGGTCACCTATTCAGGTACTTACCAAACCCAATGTTGCTTAATACCAGTGCTTGCCAGAGACAAATCCACCTTATCCATGAAGTGGGTATGCACAATATTTATTGGCCAAGGGCCAAATTGTATTTTCTAAAATTACTGAAGGGCCAAAAATATGACGTTAAATCCCAAACGAAAATGACACTCATAAACATTGTTATAAACTACTGCTCTATATACAGATGTTCTGTATAACTTTATATTTACATAAAAAAGTGAAGATTCAAGAGAGAATTAAACACCAGTTTTTACTTACTAAGTTTTAAAAATAATTCCTCATTTGCTGCTTGCATTTAAGGTACTTGTCACTGATCTAGCAAGATGGTTGTGACTGAATGTGTTGAACTACTTTTTGGTTGTAATTAATTTGTTGCATTGTTCGAAATGGAACTGAGGTTGTTACCATTCAGATTTCATCTCAGTTTATTCTTAATAAGGTTCATGCTTGGGAATGTTTGTTTACATAAATACATACTTCCAAGTATTGAAAACAACATTGCCATGTTTGTCTGGACAAAGGTTCCTGAAAAATTTTTTAAAATTTTATTCTTTAATGGCCACTTTCAGTTCAGCTGAACCTCGAAGGCTGAATACCTCTGCCAACTTGCATTTGTCAGGAACAGCTTCCAACACAGAGGAGAAAGGAGCACACATGGAATTAAATAAATCTCTCTTTTCTTTGACATCTTGAAAATAATAATTAATTTAATAATAATAAATTCCTTCTATAAAAGTTTCACATGACTCGCAAAATTTAGAAAACTCACACTGGTACTCTCTTAATTTTGCCATATTTGTCCTGACAAAGATTCCTTAAAAATTTTAAAATGTTATTTCCTTTGTCTTTATTATCATTTATTATCTGCAGACACCAATGAAATAAATATTTTCTAGAACAGCCTACACAAACAACTGGAACAAAAACATGCAACAATCAAAGACCTTAGATTAGAGACTAGATCAGAGCAGTGTCAGGCTGTCATGGGTTCCCAAAACGTTAATGGCCCTATGAATTTCTAATTTCTTTTGTATAATTACTGCACACGAGCCAGTTTCTTTTGTAATTTCAAATTGCCACAAAGGGGTGCACAGAACAAGTCTCAGGCAGCAAGTGGTCTGCAGGTTGTGCACCCTGCCATAAGCAGACTTAGGGAATTATTATTATATCTGCATTTATTAATCACCACTACCTAATGACTAAGCATCAATCAATGGCGCCAAGCAATTGTGCGTGATGGACTGCTCAAGGTCCCTATACAGTTATCGTCACCTCAGCAGAGGCTCGAACCCGTAATCCCCGCGTTACAAACCGGGCATTTTAACAAATCAAACAGCACTCGTTTCCTTTTCTTAGACCCATGAGCCATCGATGGACAAATCCCCAGGTCCTGAACACAGGGCCATCACACTGCAGAACTTGCCATCCAGCTCATGTCAGTACCAAACTTTACTCTGGTGACAGTAACAAGTGTGTGTAAACAACTTGTCCAAGGTCATTCCACGGAAACCACTCAGTAGGCTCATACCCACAACTGTAAGATTTGACCAAGCACATTACTGAACAGACCAACCTGTCACAAGTGGTTGACGTACACCCAAAGCACTATACTACACACATACTAGTATGCACGTATTAGTATGCACACACACGTATGCACATACTAGCAAGCACAAACCAGTACTTACATTCATGTAGACACCTATTTACACTTACTCTATTCTAGTGTTCTAAAGAAAAAAATATTAATTAGGAAAATCTGATCTTCACAGACCATAAAGACTTGGTTCGCGCTCTCACTCAGTCGACTGTCATCCGGTGAATCAATTGGAGTTTGTTTGGTGAATTTAGTATCAAACTGACTCACGTCAGTTTCATCACACTGCAAAAGACAAAATGATTCACGCAAATCTACATTTCAAACGTTTCCTTTAAGCACTTCTTTCATATGCTGAATCGGGTGCTGACATGCGTCACAGGGTCTACACACACCTTTAAGAGTTGCTTAAGGGCGCTATAAGAAAAAGCTCCCATGACCCATTAGGAACGTAGGGGAGGCACGCATTTCCTACTCTTTGGCCCTTGGGCTGGCAATGGATAAATCCCAAGGTGCTGGACACAGGGTCAGTGCCTCGTATGACTTACCGTGTACTTCCCAGCTTCTGTCAGTACCAAATTATACTGCTTGGTGACAGAGGAATGTGTGCACAAACAACTTGCCCAGGGTTGTTACAAGAAATCAAACCCGTAACTGCACAATCACTGACCAAACAACATTACTGACAGACAACCATGTCACACACTTGCTCTATTCAAGATGATGCTATATGTACATACACTAGGTGGTCATTCACTCATTTTAGAGCCATCTTTGGAAGCCAAGGATCAAGAACCAACTTATAATAATGAAGTCTAGCTGAACTAATGTTGGGATTCACTAACATCCCTAACCATCTTATATTAGAATTTGTGTTATGATAAAGCATGCCATAACGAGTCTTCACTGTACGTTAAGACATACATGTACAAAGATTAAAATAAAGGTCTTAATGACGTTTTAATGACGTTTCTTAAAACAGGATGCAGTAAGAGAAATTTTAGGGCAGAGAAAGGCAGTTCATTTCTGAAGAAAGATGGCTTCAGACAACCACTCAGTCGCAATGAACCTAGAAAATGACAGCTGAACATTTGCGGTGTACTTTATCACAACGGAAAACATTAGAGTTTCCTTGCAATGACAGTGGGCAACATAAATCTAATCCACCGGCAATCTAATCACTTCTACTGTGCCATTATCATAATGCACAAGGCATCAACCAATGGTTGTTTCAAGTAACTTTAATTTGCAACTGCTATAGCACTGATGTATAATGCACAAGGCATCAACCGATGGAGCACCAAAAATCAAGCTGCAGTTAGGTCAATATCTAGAAAGTAAGTCCGATGAAACAGCGAGGCAGCCTATGAGGCTAAGCCAAATTAAAATGCTAAGTCTTGAGACCGAAATGACACAAGAGACCCAGCAGAATGAACAGATGCAGGAGGAGTCCCAAAATTTAGGTCAAGCAACCGTAAAAGTTCATCCAGCAAGAACAATTTTTGGCACAACCAGAGAAAGACAATCAGATGACCAAGCTGAATACTGATAGATCTGGGAAAAAGGATTGAGTTCAAGAGTTTTAGTAGGCCAGAGTTTAATGTTTTATAAAGCATAAGCCCAAATTCGAAACAAATCCTTTGCTGAACATGAAGCCAATTCAAAGATTTAACTATGTTTTGTGTTTTTGACTATGGTTTCAAGTGAAACAACCATAGTCAATTTTGCAATCCATTGGAGAAGCCTGGTCAAAATTTGATAGCTAAAAAATGTGAGTCTTTTTAAGTATATATGACATGTATGCCTGCTACTTAAAAAGCTCTAGAAGATGTCATTTTAACATTATCTGGCACCATATTCTGCAGAAACAGATACTAACCAGTATTGGCTTGTAAGGAGGGTCCAGGCGTCGGTTCAAAACATCGGACCAATTCACGTGTCGGAAGAAAGGATGGCTCTGCAAATACACCAAATCTTATCGGAAACAAGTCATAACAAGGTAACGTAATCATGCAGTTCTTACACATTTCTTTTCTGCTTGGCTCAGGGACTGAAGGACCTTCTAGCAGAATATATGTAACTTTCTGGCTATTTATAAAGTGCATTTCATAAAACTTACAAAGGTGCTACAGTGCAAACACAACATACGACAACAGTACTCAAACCATATGACATGCTACCTACAGGTGGATAGCATCACTGGAAAATGAATAATGAATTTCAAAATGAATAATTAGTTAATACCAGGATTTGCGGCTTGTAATCATCCTGAATAGAATGGCAGATAGAGTGGATGGCATCCTACGGGAAAATCAAAGTGGATTTCGAAAAGGGAGAGGTTGTTCAGATCAGATTTTTGTAATCCGACAAATCATCGAAAAAAGAATTGAATACAATAAAGAAACAGTTATGTGCTTCATTGACTTTGCCCAGGCCTACGACTCAGTCTGGAGATCAGGAGCATGGAAGATCTTGGAGAAATATGGCATTCATGCCAAATTAATCAGACTCATAAGAAAACTATACGGCACAATAATGGCATGCATTCGATTAGAAGGAGAGGAAACGGAATGGTTCAAGATAGAAACAGGTTTCCGACAGGGGTGCATCGTGTCACCAATCTTGTTTAATATGGTATTAGACTATATCATGAGACGTCTGGAAAGAACCCATAATTTGGGAGCACAATCTCAACCAAGAAATGCAGAGGATGTCGAATATGCAGATGATGCATGTCTGATTGCAGAATGCCTAACAAGAATAATGGAGCTGTTAGAGGCACTAGCAGAGGAAAGTGGAAAACTTGGACTGAAAATTAACTATAACAAAACTAAAAGAATGCCAATAACAAAAAAGGAATACAACGGGCCGATAGTTAAGCTTAAGGAACAAGAAATTGAGGTAATAAATAAGTTTGTCTATCTGGGAAGTGAAATGAAAGCAGGGGGAGGATCTGAAACAGAAATCAAAAGGAGAATAGCACTTGCAGGGTCAACCTTTAACAGGTTGCAAAAGGTCTTCAAACGACATGATATAAAACTGGAGATAAAGCTAAAAATCCTCAACACATGCGTGATCCCAGTACTAATCTATGGATGTGAGTCATGGAGTATCACAAGAACAATGGAGAATAAACTGAATGCAGCAGAAAACAAATGGCTCAGAAGAATACTAAGAGTTAGCTATAAGGACCATGTAACGAATGAAAGTATTAGACAACGAACACAACAACCATTGATAAACAATGTGATTAAGAAAAGAAGAATGAAGTGGGCAGGACATATCCTGAGGATGGAGGAGAACCGTAATCCAAAGAAAATCTTTAAATACAAACCGGACGGAAAGAGGGCAGTGGGAAGACCGAAAAGAAGATGGATAGACTGCCTTGAAGAGGATCTGAAAGGTGCCGGAGTTACTATCTATGGGAAAACGGAGGGCAGACGGAGAATGACCCTTGAGGAGATGGCCGGGAAACGAGATTTGTGGAGGGATGTCATAGAGAAATCAACGACTGGATCCAGTCCAGAGATGATTACATGACATGACATGACATAATCAACAGGATTCACCTGAAAGAAGCAATGTTACTAGGGGTGTGCAACAGCCTAGTGGTAAGTACACTGAACTGTCAATCACGAGGAGGATTCAAATCCATACAACAACAAAAAGAAAAACGAAGTTGCTAGCACTTCACACCCATATCTGTCTCTCCATGCTAGTTAAGAGACCACTCCTCTTCTTCTATGTTGCACCTGTTCAGTTCTGTCAGATAAGCCGTCTTTTAGCACCTCTGACAGGTCCTTACAAGGTGCTGTACAAAGGTTCAGATGTTAGGTGTTTTTCTGAAGCTGGCCCAATTAACAAACAACTGCTACTGTTGAACTGTTCTAAAATCTTATCCGAATCTAGACGACGAGAAAATAGGTATCAACTTTAAAACCAAGTCCTCAAACTCCAAACTCAAACATCTAACATGAACTCTAACTCTGAACTGCCAAATTGTATAACCAAACTGTCACTATAACTTCTAATAGTTGGACTGTTCCTTTTACAGTGAAAACTAAACTATGACATAAGCCAAACTGTAACGATCAGAATACTGATCACTTAAAATACAAGAACATCCTTCCACTATTACAAAGCTAGGGGGCATGAGCCACAATTGGAATTCATACAGCACTTTCAAACAATAGGTATATATGGAATCTGGATCATAACTAAAGTCATTAACTGATTTAAACAAGGAATGTAAGAGGCAAGAAAATGCTGTGACAAAGACATGCATAATCAAAATCGTAGTAACAATTATTAGAAATTGAGATATTTACCTTAACTGGTTTACTATCATCTAAACCGGAACCAAGCCGCTCTCCAATGTTCTTTTTCAGCAGCTAAAGTGTTTCAAACAGAACAAATTCAGTTCTGCTAACAAGTAAATTCAGTCAGCAAAAGAAGTAAATTCAGTCAGCAGAACAAGTTCCTCTATCAAATCACCCATCCATCCAAAACAACCAAGTCCCAATACCCACTCACTCATTAATCCCACTGACCAATCCATTAAACCTGCCCATCAACCCATTAATCCCATCCAATACCATGACCCACTAATCCATTAATCCCACCCACTAATCCATTAATCCTACCCAATCCCATGACCAACTAATCCATTAATCTCTCCCATCAAACCATTAATCCTACCCAATCACATGACCCACTAATCCATTAATCTCTCCCATCAAACCATTAATCCTACCCAATCACATGACCCACTAATCCATTAATCTCACCCATCAAACTACTAACCCCATCCAGTCACGAGCAGCACATCCATTAATCCCACCCGTCCATTAATCTGAATTCCCTATCCACCAAATTTAATACTGTGACAAATTTCCATCCCAGTATCTGGATTAGATTAGATCAGATCAAGAAATTCCCAACCTTTTTCAGCAAGGCCCTCGCTTCGTTCGTCAAGTATGGAGGTAAGGTCAGCCTTGCCTTCAGAATCTAAACATACAACAGACCAGTGTTTTTCATTGCTTTCATTTTCATTGTTTCTGCAGAAAGAATTGTAGCTTTTATTGCTCATCATTTAAACCTAGAAAACCCTGTTATAATGCACTATTTAGTATGGCCTTCATAAAAGGTAGCATTATAAAAAAGCTCCACATAGTTCAAGCGTTCATTGTGAACTTTAGCAATCAAGTCATGTCATAATCAAGTCATAGTCTGAGGCTGATAAAATTCTAATTACCAAAGGAAAAACTCGATACTCAACCAGACAAAAAGACATTATATGGTACTCAAGCATAGCACATGGATAAGGAAGTGTTTGC
Organism: Norana najaformis; assembly: GCA_964023275.1. Classification (NCBI taxonomy): domain Eukaryota; kingdom Metazoa; phylum Annelida; class Clitellata; order Crassiclitellata; family Hormogastridae; genus Norana; species Norana najaformis. The sequence goes on from OZ029920.1 coordinate 27,082,249, forward strand.
AGTCAGCACCAGGAGACAAAAACTTTGTTACACATCTGTAAACTAATACTCACTTTGTCTATTGTTTTCTTTCTATTTTCAGCTGTAAATGGAGGCTAAAATAACAAATGGCACATAAAAAATCTCACCTTTCACACCTCTGGACTATGTTCCTAAAAGAATGTTAGACTAATAAAAACCAAGCCACTCACTTTCTCAAGTCTCAAATCGATCAACAGCTGAAAAATGTAGCTCACTGGTGACAAGCCCAATACCACAATCACATACTCCAAAAATCTAATCTTATTTGTAACTTCTATAGCACAGTTACCATAGTCAAGTGGTATCAATCGAAGGTCACCACGGAGAGAGATGCTAACAAAGGCAGATTGCCACAGAAAAACAAGCTTCCACAGACTGTCCACAGTGGTTCAACCTATTAGTTTACATAATGTATAAACAGTTAATAATAACAAGGAATCCAAAGTTTACCGCTCCAGTTAACATGTCGTACATCAACGCCCCCAAACTCCACCAGTCCACGGCCTTTCCATGTCCACTGCGCATAAGGATCTCTGGAGCCCTGGAAAAATACATCATCCAACATTCATCATAATTGTAAGCGTAAATGCATATTTACATAGCACCTCCTCAAGATAGCTGCTCAGAGGAGCTCCCATCCTGATGACACAAGGTTACTATCAGCTAGAATGGTCTTCGATCGCTGGCAAAATAGAGGCCATATCACACACTGCATGGCAGTCTGTTCCAGAATGAAGGGCTAACCACAATGAAGCTACCATGTTGCTATGTGCAAGTATGGGATGAAGGAACAACCAGAACACCTTACGCTGTAGAGCAGAGATCTGTGGCCAGAAGCAGATGACACTGAAATACATAGCTACCTAACGTAGGGCAAAGCATGACATAATTGAGATCTGATACCTGAAACCCCGATGCCCTTGAAATTGCCAAATCTAACACATTTATGTAGCATCTTTGTGAGGTTCCAAAATCTGTCCAATTTTCTTTTGCGACCAGCAGCACATGGCTGCACTGCTGGTAGTGGCTCTTCTCTATGGTTTGATACTATTGCCCTAATTAAACATCAGTTCAACAGCAGCCATGTTTCAGTGACTTTGCAAGGTTTTTAAAAGGCACTTTATAAATGTCCAGATGAATATTTATTTTCATTCTGAATGACCTTGTCTTCACAGTGCCTTATCCTGTTGACAGGCAAAGCAACTGCCTGGTCCAGAGTTAATTATTATTAGGCTTAATTATCCAAACCCATTAGCATTCATCATTCCTTAATCATTACTCATTCTACACCATATACCAATAATGCACATACCCTTGTCAGATGCAACTAAAGGTTACTTATTTAATTTCTTATTATTCATGTCCACTTTAGGTTCTTTGTTTCAGCAGTGACTCCAAAATGTCACTTGCAATTAGCCATTGTAAAGTAATTCAACGTAGGAATATGACACTCACATGTATTCAATTGTACCGCAGAAAGTGTGAGTGATGGACCCCTCGTGAATTGATTCCTTGCATAGACCAAAATCCGTCAACTTAACGTGACCTGAAAGAGATCATCAGCCAACTGCCTAGTCATTAATTAATTCACAAAATTTATATAGCTCCACACTTCACTAATATTAATATTTTATTTTCCCCAAGGTAGAAATGGTGCTACAACGCCATAGCATTTTAATGAAGTTGCAGAGGATAAGGCCCAGTTTTGCAGATACTAATAAACAGCTCCTGGCATAATTTTTGTTCCTTAAGGATGACACTAACCTTGCCTACAAAATAATAATAAAAATATTAATAATAAAAATAATAATAACTGAATAGGCTTGCTGTCTGACCTTGTGCATCAAGCAGTATGTTCTCTGGCTTCAAGTCTCGGTAGATGATACCCTGTGAGTGGAGATGCTCAATAGCGAGAGTAATCTCAGCCAAGTAGAAACTGAAATCAAGACATAATATAACTAATACATGAATCATATAGCACCCTTTAAGACATCTAATCTAAGAATGATTATCTAAAATAACACTACTAAACACTACATTTCTTATCTGCCCATCGCATAAGTTCTTATATCGATTTTGTAAAGTCCTTAAAGGTATCATCAAATATACACAGTGACATATTTTAAGGTATTAGAAAACTTCCTGATACAAACAGAAATACTTCAACAGACCCTGGTATGCCTCGCTTCACTGGAGTCACTAAACACAATCTGCTGCAGAAGGCAATAATCTGAGATCTTTACTGGCAGCAGTTGTAATTGTAATCATAAATTTATATAGCACCTCTTCAACAGAACTCCTCAGAATCACTCCCAACCTACCATAACAAAACCACAATCAAACAGAACAGTGTTCAAATGTTCATGGAAAAGAAAGTCTAAGAAGCTCATGTTGTGTTGCAAAGGCAACTGCAGAGGAAAACTTACCAGGCTGTATCTTCCATAAAAATTCCCTCTCGCTCCAACTGCATGAACAACTCCCCGCCGCTGAGGTACTCCAGAATCAAGTACAGTTTCTCACCCGTTTGGAATGCATAGATCAAGTCCACAATGAAAGGATGCTGCAAGAGAAAATCACTCTAACCACTCTAACTCCAGACCCAAAAAGACAAATAAGAAACAAATTAAACCAATGTTTTAGTTGTTTGTATAAGTCAAGCACTTGAAGACCTTCCTATTTCCCGGTGCTTCTGGGTTGTCAGGCCGGAAGCACCTCTGAGGAGTCTATCTTGAAGTGGCGCTTTTAGCGAAAAGCCAAGTAACTCATATTGCAGGTTGCTATGCAACTTATTCCAAGAAGATGAACCAACCACAGCAAACTTCTGTGCTAGACCATGGAAGTTCTGGTTGTCGGAACAACCAATAGGTGCAGCGTAGCTAAGAAATCTGCGTCCAGGGATGAAAGAGACTGAGACACAAAGCCAAATTAAATTTGGAATTCAAGTCCCTGACCCAGTTACATACTCATTAAATGGAGGTTCTGGGTTATGTCATACAAAAAAGAATGCTTGTATATCTGTGTAAATTTTTTAAAATCTTCTACAAATGTTTACCATGATAAGTTCTGACAGTCGGCTTGCTGGTCAAATGCTTATTCATAAATGTTGACTGAACTGCCAATGAAACTAATGTTACAATGAAAAACCTATAATTCCAGTTCTCATTATTAGGACTTACTAAGTTTGTAATATTATAATCACAAGAACGAAATCTCAGAATGCCTATTCACAGACAGTGCTGTATAAATTCATTTGACAGATTTGCTGATTTTTATATTTAAGCTCTGACTGCTGAGAAAGATTCCATAAAGACCTTCACTCCTTCAAGAATGCTTCGCTCGGCTTTTGTATGAGCGGTGTCTTTAGCATTTCGAACAATTGTTGCCTAAACAGACACATCAATAAATCATCTGTTGCAGGTGCTTGTCCATGTAAAACGTCACAACTGCATATAAGCATATGTACTTATCGAGATATATGGTATATATACCATATATATATATACACCATACATATACGCGACATGGTTGTCTATCGATAATGCATTTGGTCAATGATCGTGGTTGCAGGTTCGACTCCGTGTAATGATGCTGGGCAAGTTGTCTGTGTGCACACCATGCTTCCGTCACCAAGCAATATAATTTGGTCCCAACATAAATAAGCTGGGAAGTAAACGGCAAGTCATGCGAAGCGCTGGCCCCACGTCCAGGACTTGGGGATTTATCCAGTGCTGGTTCAAGGGGCTAAGAAAAGGATATGAGTGCCTCCCCTATGTTCCTCATTGGACATGGGAGCTTTATTTATACCAAGTATATGGATATATATGTATTTACATAAATATAGTAAAATATAAAGCACTGCATACATGGCTATTCTATCAATCAAAACAAGCAAGGTTTTAGGTAGGTTGAAAATAATTGCCCTTAGTCTGCAAAACTGCAACATCTGGACAATATATGGACTATTAACCAAAGAATTTCTATTCATGATGTTTCAGTCAACAACCAAAGAATAAATTTATGAGGAAACTCTAAAACTGTATTCCAGTTTATAATTGCAATTAATAATTCTTTAGAGAAACATAAAATTTAATGTTAATTTAATGGAGAGGTATTGTAAACAGGCACAATATGTTTCATAAACTTATGAATGCACCTAGAAGTTTACATAACCCAGTTTTTTCAACCTCTCAAAGTTGCAATAATTACTGTGACATAACAACTTATAACAAGTGTTTATTAGAAAATTTTAAGCTGTAAATTTAAAATAACATAGCTTACTTTCTTGAGCACTTTCATAGCAAATATTTTTCCAGCATCTTTGCCAGATGTCTTCCTGACTAGAAAAACCTATAAATAAAGATTAAAACAGCAGAATTTCCCTTTATGTATGTACATAAGTGTCTGAACATTTATATAGCACCTTTGGACCTCATAAAGGTGATGAAACATGGCTATCTAACCGGTCTAAAAGCTGCATCATAGGAAAAACTGAAACTGTTATGCAAAACATGTCACTTAATAGGCATGAATAATTCATGACTATTGACTATAAACAAACCTGAAAACAGTTTAAACAAGTTTGGCTGATAAATTACCTACGTTTGTTCCACCAGTTCTCCGACTTCACTCAAGTCCAGAGTTCAAATGCAGCACTCCCTAGCTTGCTCATCCAGGTATACAGAAAGACAGACCATTAGACAGACAGGTAAGCAGACAGACAGACAATTAGTAGGACATAAAGACAACCAGATATAGAGAATTTCCATTCTTTTAAACCTATATCTGAGTACCAGATGGAGTTTTTACTATGGGACCAATAAAAGCTGCTCAAAATTTGGTGTCGCTAATATTAGGCATATGTATCATCAACATTACATTAGGCCTCATCCTCTCAAGTTTCTGTGATCTCTAGGACAGATGACTTCATAATAACCGAATCATTCCAGTTTATTATAAAAATAAATGCAGTTTCACTTTGAAGGGGCCATCGCTTGTTGCATTGTATATATTGATAAGGATGTTGCTGAAGTCGCCAGGTTATATTATATGAGATAATATTTCATTGCAAAAAAACAACTAAAATCTGACAAAATTGAAAACCAGTTTTCTTGTCTAACACAGAAACTGAAGTCAGTATCTAAGTCTATACCCATGTGTCTGAATATCTGTATAGCACCTTTTAAGAACCTCTTAAAGGTTCATCTGATGCCATAAAAACTGGTAATTACTTTGCCATAGCCACCCTTGCCAAGAAGCTTAAGCAGTTCAAAGTCTTGTGGCCCAGTTTTCGGTTGACCAGGATTGACTGTGTGCTCAGACAGCTCCAGTTTCTCCAGGTTTTCATCCCTGAAAATGTACCATACACAAGCAGAATATTTTATGCAGTGCATACATGGATGCAACTGAAAATCTACATAGTGCCTGCGACCACTGACTGATGCCTTGGGCATTATGATGATAATGGCGACACAGAAGTCTTCAGATTATCCATACACAGACAATCGTAATCGTAATCTCAAGATTTCTACAGCGCCCAATGAAAGCCATGTCATGGAAACCAGCTTATTCACAGGTGCTCAGTCGACAAGATATTTATGCAATGGATACATGAAAGTAACTGATTACTTCCACAGCACCTTTTGCAATCATCTCAGAACCCTTCACTGCTCCAAGACTGCTCTGCACTAAAAAAAAGTAAAGTATCCCGTATCCCACAAGTGAGACGTAGGAGAGGAGCTCATTTCCTTTTCTAGGCCTCTGAGCCGGAAATGGACGAATCCCAAAGGTCCTGGACATGTGGCCAGTACATTGCAGGACTTGCCATTTACTTCCCAGCTTACACCGATATACAAAATTATACTGCTTGGTGACAGAGGTATGTGTGCACAAACAACCTGCCCAGGGTCATTACACGAAGTTGAACCCGCAACCGCATGATCATTGACCAAACACGTTACCGATAGACCACCGTGCTGCACACTGACTCTGTCTATATAACAACACTATGGAAATCATTAAGTAGAGTTGATTGATGATGGCCATTTCTGTACAGCAATACCCGAATCGCTCACACAATGCCTAAACTTAATACCCAAAACTAAAAGCATCAGATATGCCTTCAATGCATTGTACAAAACCATTAACACCATACTGAATTTCTGAACCAGAGCTCATAACAAGCACTGAACCAGAATTAATTAATCTTGCATCGGAAACATCGCAATGCATGCAAGCTAACTGAAGTCGCATGGTCGTGCAGTTTTGGAGAAAATATGACGGAAGTAAAGAGTGTTGAGCTCAGGACAAGTCAATAATTTATCAGCTCCCAAAAATTCTGTATGTAACAAGCATGCTTTCTAACAAATCAGTCCTATCTTCTTTTATGTTTAAAATCGTTTTTGAAGAAAAATGACTTACTGCAAGTCAACTCTTGGTCCTGATTCATGAAACGCCTGGTTTGATAAAAGGAAACAACAAATTTAAATGCAAAGCTATTTTACATATGTATGCATAAGTGCTGGCATTTATGCGTTAATGTATCTAGGCCTTTAATATACTGGGTAGCACCTTATTGCACCTTGCAAAAAGCACCCCACAGAAGTTAAAGTCATTAAGAATTCATTAAGAATAAAGTCATAAGTCATTAAGAAAAAAAATCAACAGTCCTCAAATAGCCAGAAAAGTCACCACTGGTGGCTGGTTCCTGCAGACATGCAGAGCCCAACCAACAGATATCCAGGTAACAGCTGACACCGTAACAAGCACGGCACAGTTTGTATCCGGGGAAGGAGAAGTCCCCTCCCTCACTGGTTCAGACTATCCACCCACTGTTATGCACTTTCCCCATTCGCAACCGCGCGTTAAGTGGATTCACGTGTAAGCAGGTCATGCATAAACAGGACTGCACTGTAATCACTACTTCAACATATTATGAGGACATTAATATGTGTCCACGTAAGAAGCTCTCTAGCACCAAACACACCACTGCTTAACACAAACTACAAAGGTATTTCTTTAGCTGAGCCAAGTGGAACAAAAAAATGTGCTCTGGAAGATATTACTTACTGTAGTTGTGACCCTAGGGGAGAAAAGAGATATCTTGTCGTGAAATGAATTTTTCCATAAGCTGTTACCTTAAGCAAATCAGGCTAAAAATTTCATAACTTTAAGTCCAAAATCTATGGCCCTTGCTTAAAAAATATAAAACGGCAAATAATAATTATTGGTGGCCTAATAATACAGTTTGCAGCATAATACAGCTTGTAGTAAAATGAATACAAGATGCAGATACATAAATTAGATGCCAAAATCAATATCTGGCTGATCTAGAAAGCGATCAGTGGTCCACTTACTCTGCTGAAGTCACATTTATATAACACTGTCTACATGTGACATCCACTCGCCTTGTCATGTCACATAAGGCATACCACTTGGAATGGAACAGGTAAATGACATAAGTGATAAAGTATGGGTTTGATCCAAAAAACAATGCTAAGATTTTAAAGTAACTCAGTAAATTTAAATTATGAGTAAAAGAGTAATGCACTAAGATCTTTAAAAATAATTTTAAAAATTAATAAAAAAACTTAATGGGTTCTGGCAAATAAATAAAGAAACATCAACAAGGATTTTGAGTAATTTCAGTGTAAGGGTGGACACCAGATCTGTTTTTTTAAAGTTCTAATTAAAATCGATTAAGTTCTTTGATTTAGTTTCAGAATGTTGTGGCCCTTTATACCAAAACCTTCGTAACAGATAATAAATTCCAAAAGGAATGAAACTGCACACAAGTTTGAAATGAAATTTCACGATATCACACTGAAAGAGGCAATCGTTTCGACAGTGAAAGCTAGTTTGTGACTTCCCGTATGACTCTGCTCTTTAGTACGACTGACCGGAGAAACGTACTCTCACGCTAAAATCGCCGGTTCGTTTCGGAAACCAAGCAGTCAAAAGTCACGAATACTCCTACAGCACATCCGTCCGCCCCATCTTTAAACAGTAACACTAAAGAAATTGATTGCGTATACCGAGCGACGTGAGATGAGGCAATCGTACGGACTGACTGACCTGCACTTGATCAACGGGTATTTCGATCGGCTCTTCGTCTGATATGTCGCTCGAGGCATCCTGTTCACATGCGGTTTCGTTCAGTTCTAAATCAAAAACTCCGGCGACCGCCATTCGAGTTTCGCAAAGACAAGGCAACTTTACTAAAACTTATTAACACGCGTACATAACACTAACAGTATCACCAGTACTTCGCAAACAACCATTAACTAGAGACAATCTGGAAACGCTATCGTCGGTCTAGCCGCTAGCCATTGAAAGTCCCTTATATTTGTGCATGACCACGCCCAGCTGATTTCTCATTGGTCATGTGCGTCATTTTTTTTCCAAACTACTCGCGAATAATTCCAGTTGTAAGTAATCGTACTTGTAATTGTAATCGTACAGATGCATTATTCTCTACTGTTGCAGAGGCATTTGTCTTGATCCATCGAGTCATCGAGGCACACGTGGCTAAAGATAGTGCCTGTCCATTAGCTGGTTTCCGAGACTTAGCTTTAGTTGGGTGCTGTAGAAATCTCGAGTTTACGATTACGATTGGGCCATTTTCGTTCACTGGTGAAGATCAATAGACTTGGGAATGAAGGAAGACAGAAAGACAAAGCGGACAATACTGCAGCTCTTGCAATCTCTAGGCAAGTCTTTCACTCAAAAATGAAAACACTGCTCTTCCACAACTCCTATCCTGATTCCTCCCACTCTCCTTATTTGTTTCTCCACTCCTAATGCTCTTGCTCGTGCTGTTACCAAAACCCCCAAGCACCATCACATTACTCATGTTCTTAAATCACTACACTGGCTTAATATACCTGAAAGAATCGAGTACAAAGTCCTATCACTTACCTACAACACACTTCAATCTTCCCAACCCTCCTTTCTTCGTCAGTTATTTACAATACAACCGCTTCGCTCAACCCGCTCCTTTTCTACCCTAACACTTCTCCGCCCTCCCGTCACCTCATCCTTGAAATTTGGTAATCGCTCCATAGCCATTGCTGATTTGCTGCCCCACCACTCTGGAATAAACTCCCACAGAATTGCGACAGTTTTCTGACCCATCATACAAACTCAATGCTCCACCGCTTGCAATTTCTGCTTCGGCCTTTCACTCAAAGCTCAAAACATTCCTCTTTCACAGATAGTACCCTGACACCACTTCTTCCTCTTATCTCTCTCTCCTCTCCAACCCCAAACACCACCCCCGTAGCCTCCACGCTGTCTCTCCGTCTGACTTTTGGATCTTGATCTGGAACCGAACCCTTTTGCCTATCGATTAAGTTTTGACTGAGCGCCTGTGAATAGGCCGGTCCCCGCGGCGCGGCTTTCGTTGGACACTCTAGAAATCTCGGAATTACGATTACGATTAAGGTTACGATTACTGTAAACACCATCCACCTTAACCGTCTGGCTGCCTAAACCTCGCTGTCTTGACCTGGCATCGATTCGGACCCTTCATGTCTATCGAATTTCTTTTGACTAAGAGCCTGTTAATAAGCTGGTTCCCGCAACTTATCTTTTATCTCAACTTAGCTCTCGTTGGGCGCTGTAGAAATTTCGACTTTACAGTTACATGTACACCTTTGGATCTTGAACTGGAACTGAACACTTTTGCCTATCGATGTTGTTTTTACTGAGCGCCTGTGTATAAGCTGGTCCCCGTTACGTGGCTTTCGTTTGGCTCTGTAGAAACCTCGGGATTACGATTACGAGATGGAATTGCAGCGACAAGAAATGCAAGGAAGATTAATTGTAATGATAATCGAAATTAATTAATCGTAATGATAATCGTAATTAATTAATCGTAATGATAATCGTAATTAGTTAATCGTAATGGTTATCGCAGTTAATGAGCTTCACCTTTGTCAAAACAACTTATCTAGGGCAAAGTATTGTTTAAAAATAACTTTCTCGCTGTATTTTCTAGTATGCCCTAATTCTTATGTAGGCCCATGCATAGTTTATTGTGTAATCCTGTTATTGGGAAACAAGACATATATTTTACGAGCTTCTTAAATCCGCCATATAATAAAATCTTTAGTTTTTACTTTCCTTCGTAACAAGTTGCCTCATGCAAATAAAAATAATAATTAGCAACTTTATAGCATCCGCTTATAATGCACAATATATAGACTGCATATGTACCTACATAGTACATGTATGACTGTAACAGTATGTAAAGAGTATGTAAAGTATTATAGGCCCATATAACAGTTTTATCACCTAAGATTTGAACGATTTGATAAATATTCTGTTATATTTATCGTAATCGTAATCTAGAGATTTCTGCAACGCCCAACGAAGCCATGTCTCGGGGACCAGCCTAATCACAGCCGTTATATTCAGTTATAGGCCTATTCTGCATATAATTATACTCTCAGAAATGCCATTCTGTATCTCTGTATCTCTTGACGCACGTATCGTGTAACGAACGATGCGCCTTAAACAAATATCTTGACGGTTGGACCTCATTCGGTTCCCGCCCTGTCGGCACCATAAAGGCGATGCGAAGCATGCAAACCAGAGGCAACCGTTCCTGTTAGGCGATTAGGGTCGGTATGGTTTCGTACGTCCCCCTTCCACTCTTCCGATTAACCAGCGTGTTACAAAGAAGCCTAGCTGGGCGTTAAAATATGCACGCTTCAGTTTACACGTTGTTAAGCACCGTTGCTAGGGCCGCTGTAGTCACCCGCATAAGGAAATAGTTTTATTGCTTGATCTAAATATTTATATATCTTACCACTCGGTTTTATTGTGCATCAGACGAAAACATAACTATTCCGGTTTAGTTATGAAATAAACATTCTGTAGCTTCAGAGTTAGAGAGTACAAGAAAAATATTGTAAAGCGTGCCGAACATCGACCGATAACGCGCACGAATACACGGCGCCGGTGTCAGGTGAATTGGCCCAGCCCGCGCGCACATGGCAGAGACGTGAGATGGTTGGGCTGCGCTCATTTCAGTCGTCGGGGTATTGGACATTCTTGGCAACAATTAGCTCAGTACTTGTTTATGTAAATATTGCATAGGCGACTTTTGTTTTGCGTTGTCTCCGATTGGTAGAGGGAGGTACAAGAGGTACAGGACTGACCTTGCGCTGCGTGGGCCAACCTTTTGCTTAAATAGGTTTCCTGCGACGCTTAGGCCTTTATAATACGATTCGAGATCGGCGATATTTTCGTAAGGACATGTTCACTTACACCTGTGACATTTCGGAGCATCTGGTCGGTATCGTTATCGCCGAAATTCGTTAAAACACCGAAGTGTAGGGCCTATTCGAAACTAGCTTTCATCGAAACGATTTGAACCAGGTGGATTATCCAGCTAGGTCCCAGTACGTTGGGCCACAATCGAAGTAGCAGAATTAGAAGTTCCGTCGTGTGGATGGGCAATCGGACTCGCTCGTGAGAAAGGCTGGTCGTCGTGGGTTATGATCGCAGGACGAGAATGGATAAGTACGAGAGACATGGGACGATCGGGGAGGGCGCCTACGGGGTCGTCTACAAGTGTCGGAACAAGGAAACAGGCGCCAGGGTGGCCATCAAGAAGTTCGTCGAGTCGGAGGACGATCCAGTCATCAAGAAAATTGCCATACGAGAGATTCGAATGCTCAAAGTTAGTAAACTAATGTGATATACAATCTAATCGGCTCCACTCTAATTAAGCCTAATCTAATCTAGTCTAATCTAAACTAATCAAATGTAATAACTGTGGCATCAGTGTAATAATGAAATTAATGTCTGTTACTCAATCTAATCTATTCTGGAAAAATCTACTCTAATAACATCTGTACTACCACTATAGTATTGAAATTAATGTTATGTTTTACCTAATCTAATCTAATTTAATCTTAACTAACATCTTGTGTAGTGCCTCTGTAATAATGCATGGACGGTAACAGATTCAGTAGATGTCGTAATGTATCTGGATACCTGTATAGCACTTTTTAAGTACTTCTGTCTAAAGTGCTGGATCTGCCCTTGATGTGTGTCAACAGATAGTCACTACACGAAGATGAAATAGCCATTTTATTTCACTACTAATCTAATCAAAACCGACAGGCAAATCGCAGTCCTAAATCAGTGCATTTGAAATCCCAAGTAGCCTACAGTGGACAGCTATAAAAATTCCTTTATGGGATTCTTTTAAATTCAGATTTGTCACTTCACTCTGCACTTCTTGGTCGATCACAATTTCTCAGCCAACATTCACTGAAGTGCAAGATGAAGAAAAACATTAGTTGCTAATCCGGATACTTTATGGCTTGTGTAAGAGCCTACAGTTAAAGTGAGTTGGCCCATAGTGATTGCTTTGAGGATAAGGCTTCAAAACAGACGTGATTTGTTCTTGAATTCATGTGACCAAACAGAGTTGACTTCAGACTTGTGCTCATTTTAAGTAGGACTTGGTCAAACTTGGTAAACTTTGGAAGCTAAGTTGAGAAGTGTCTCAAGACATCATGTTCTGCTATGGCTGTACGGTGTAACACATTGAAATGTTTTTGTAAGGGAAGCCATAGTTATACAATGCAAAAGTTAACTTATGTAGTTAAGTTAAATTAACTTAACCAGTTAACTTATGTTCTTATGGTTATGGTGAAATAAAAAAAGTTACACTGTAGTTTTCCGATTCAAAACCTGCAACTGCTATTGAATATGATTTGAAATTCAAGTGTATTTATCTTGGTGCTTACATTGCACATATGCATGCATTTATGCCAGTCTGTTTATCAAAGCAGTGGCTACAGCTTTCTTTTGCACCTACCACATGCATTTGACAACATTGGACTCTCTGTCTCAAATTGTGGTTTCTTTAACCTGACAGTGAGAGGGATTTATGTCTGTATTGTTGAGGGTTGAGTTTGCTCACAGCTGTTGAAGTTTTCAAGCTTCATATCTGAGAACTTGTTTATCATTTACCACTGTGTAAACAAATCCTCTATTCACGATTTTACCTTAATAGTAGTAGCACTAAGTACCATCTGTCACACACGCATATATATGCACCATATAACAGTCACATAGTAATGCGCTATGTAACTGTGACCTTTACACACATGGGCATTGGACACTTAATTTATGGTATTAGTTACACACACCGAGAACTTTCAAAGTTAATTACAGCTAGCAGCTTGTGGCACCTTTTTAAAACATCCAATCAGCCCCCAAAATATTGTATATGATTTTCGTAACACAAGCAACAACACAAAGGGGTAAGCTTTCCAAGTTTCCAACTTTCGCTTTTAAGGACCACTCTACCCAACAGTAGCATCATATGTAGGACAAATGAAGTCTGTATGACAATATTCCCATATGGGCTTCATATGTTCTGCCATCTGGGACAGTATTCCCATGTGGGACCTTTGGGTAGGATATCTGAAGCCCATATTGGATTATTGTCATATATTGTTCTACATAATTATGTCCCACATCTTTGATGGCATTCAGGTCTACACTAAAGATGCATCTCTTTCTACTTGCTTACCCACTGTAGCCTGGCTTCTGCTTTCTCTGACTTATCAGAATTTGATCTGGCTTCTCAAATGGATTATGATTTTGACTGCGATTTTGACTTTAAACAAGCATCAGCTGATACCTTGGGCATTATGGTAATGGCAAAATAGAAGTCATTAGATAGATTAGATTTGTTAGAAATCATTAGATGAGATTAGATATGATGATGCTGTTGGGATACTTAAGCACTACTTAAAAGTTAAGCACAGGACACCAGCTAATTTCAGAATGCCGTTTTATGTCAGAAGGTATTTCTGACAATTCCTCAGACTTGACTGTGCAGGTATAGTAGTAAGTTCAAGATTCAGATGCGTGGAGACCAAGGAGGCACAAAGATGGAGGAGCTGCAGGTGAATATGTCGTCATTCGTACTGCCTCTGTTCGGACCTGATTAGTTTTCTCTCAAATTCTGTGTGAAGTACACTTTTCTGCTGTTAGTTTTTTCTCCAACTGTATTTACAGTCAGACTTTCTACTGTTTATAATCGCTCAGGGAATGGGGAGGGTAATGCCAAATGCGGATTAGGATAGGGAAGAGTCCAATTTATTGTATCATTTTTTTACTTACATTATTTTACTGTTTTTTACACATTCTTGTTGTAAGTGTAGGTGTTTGTCATACATAATAAAGATTGCTTATTTGTTTACTGGAAACGATATCAAATGAAAAACTGTTTATTGCACCAAAAAGGAACACCTTACAATCAATAAGTAAGTACAGAGCAACAGAAGTTCGATGAAAGCTACTACTGTTATCGTTTACTAGATCCAGTCCCTATTTCCAAGAGGTATTTTTCGACTTGTACATATATGTGAGTTAAACACAACAGAACTCAGTGCTGAAAGGTCAAAGGATAAAATAGAGGAGTTAAAGAAGGGAAGGATTTCAAGAAAGGAAACTGTGAGCAGAGAGGGAGGGAACAGTAGTAGTGAGGGACAAACATACATCAGTGCAGTTAACTGTAGATTTAGTTGTCTGTCGAATAACAATATATTTTGCTTTGCATTGTTTTATTGCAGCAATTGAAACACCCAAATCTGGTCAGCCTAATAGAATTCTTTAAGGAGAAGAAGCGAATTCATCTGGTCTTTGAATATGTGGATCACACGGTCCTGGACGAAATGAGGAAGTACTGTCGAGGGTAGGCTTTATTATCCATCATCTGCTGTTTAACTCCCTATCATTCTCAGCAACCTTCATGTCTGGCAGACCGAGAATTTATTTGGATATGGTTTGTTTTAAACCATTAGCTTTTAGTCCTCAGTTTCTAGATGCCTTTTTCTTCTGTTGGCCCGGATTTAGTAACCACGAAACTTGACCTTTTCTTGAAAAGTCTGTGGTTCTCTGACTTTTACCACAATTTCTAATGGAAAAAATTTTCAAATTTTTTGCTGTAACCTTGTTCCCCATTTTTTTGATCATTCAAGGTTTAGTTGGAAAAGTTTTATGAGGGATTTTAATTGAACCCATAAATCCTCCCCTAAATCTACCCTGATGTTTGTATGTTTGTTTTTGTGTACATACATGTGTGTTTGCATATGTATGGTACATATGTATGTGTGCTTGTATGTTTGTATACTTGTATGTATGTATGTATGTCAGTAGACATTTATATGGTTGCATTTATCTAAACATTTATACAGCACCTTTTAAGAACCTCTCAGATGTTCTGAAACATGAATATATTGGTAATATAAATTGTGTTCTTTACTGTTAAGGTAAGATAAGGCAAGGTATGGTATGCCAGGTATGATAATTGCTCATTCACTACCTGGCTGTTTTAACAGTAGTCCTTTTTATTCACAGAATAGTTCAGGAGTCCATCAATCACCCAAGTACAATTGAAATTCCTTAACGTCATTGTGATAATGTTATTAGGTTAGATCAGTAAGTGTTGTTGACGGTGGGCGGCTTAAATAACAGTGCCATGGTACTATCAAAAGGCGATAGTTGCATGGCACCGTTATTTAAGGTAATCCTGATTACGAAACACTGTATCATCTTTTATTCCTTATCAATTCAAGTGGACTGCTTATGGTATTTCACCAGGGCATATCTGGGTTATGTCAAAAGAGATGAATGACGGTTAACAATGAATTCGTTGTCAATCGGCCATATGGATTGATCCAATATCCTACTGATTAGAGCACTTGTTCTACAAGTGATCCATCATTAGATTGACGAGTTTTTATCTAAATTTCTCTAATGGCCATCAGTTGCACTCGACATTTTTGTATGGCTATAAATTTAACACTGTTGGCGCATTGTAATATTTTTAGCTGGTGGGGTGGGTGCAGTGATGACTTCATTACTTTTTGAAACTAAGTTTAGTTCTTTTGCTTCCTGGTTACGTCTGCCATTTCAGAGCCTACATTCCCTCTAAGCAGAAATTTCAGTGTGCAGGTTTTTGAACTTGCTGTGAGGAAAGATTGTTTTGGAGGAATTTTATTGTTTGACCATTTTTGCAGAATGAGGAGGCACAGAAATGCTGCAATGCCACATACTCACTCGCGCGTTATCGGGAGCACTGTTCAAAGCCTCAATAAATTTCTCATCATGCCATAAATCTAACTGATTAAATTACTTTTTATTTTGAATAAATTTCACACCATGCCATAAATCTAACTGATTAAATTACTTTTATTTTGATATTTTATGATTTTTTTATGAACACAATTGTTACATGTTTAATTATGATCTATTTACGGATGTCATTGTCTTATTTGATGCTTTTCAACAGTGTACCGGAAGTACTCACCAAAAAGATTATTGTGCAGACAATAGCTGCTGTCGGGTTTTGTCATCAACACCTGGTGAGTGATTTACCATCGGTTACCACTTCATGCAGAGGCAGATAACATTAGCTATTCACCTGCAAGTCTAGATTTCAAATCCTGGGCCATTTATTATACTGTAATGACTTCTATAGAGCCGTTATCATAATGCACAAAGCATCAATCGATTGTCATTTCAAGTGAAACTGTAGTGAAAACCGCTGTTTGGTGGAGAAAAATCAACAAATCAGATCATCGTATGAAATTGTGAGTTCTGTGCAAAGCTATGCAACTGATTCTTGGATTTTGCTGTATGTACGGGTGTACATTTTTGGTTCTTCTGACCAACTGGGCTTCTCCAACGGATCGTGATATTTGACTACAATGAAGCAATGAACAATTGATGCCTTGTGAATTATGGTAATGGTGCTGTAGAAGTCATTAGATTAGATTAGATTTTTCTATGGTGATTGTGCATAGCAGCTATTCTGCTAATTTTCCAGTGAATTTTTCAGTGAGAGCCCTCACCAACACTGTCCTTTGAATGGACACCACTCCACTTTATGTCGCCATGGAAAGACTATAAGTCGGAACCTTGCACATTTTTCAGTGAATGTTTTGGGATGAGATTGCAGATAATCCTTTTTCACTACTGTCAGTTTGAATGGGCACCAAACCATTTTAGGTTACAGGCCCAAGGTATAAATCATAATTCTGGCAGGAGTTTACTGCAAAGGGGATGATATGGCTACGGAGCATTTTCCAAATTTTAAGGATGAGATAATCCGAGGGCGAAGAATTGTTAGGCCAGAGGACAGTGGAAGCTTCAGGATTGCCTGTGTGGGAGAGCAAGAACATTTCCAGAGGGTGCAACATTCTGGCAGTCCACCATGCACGGGTCTGATACGAGGGGCCTCCACGCCTATAGCTAAGTCCGCCAGTGGCGGAGGAGGAGTGAAGGAGGCATACATAAAGAATAAGTTATTACATGTGCCTTACCTTACCCGACAAAGAATATGACTGGTTTCAACTGTATGAGTAATACAAATGCTACTACTTACAGTTCTTGGTTCTTACCTACGGTTCTTATCTCTCTTTCTGCTCCAATGCCAAACATCACCAACTGTAGCCGCCATGCTGTCTCTCTGCCAGACCTTTGGATCTTAACCTGGAACCGAACCCCTTTTGTCTGCCAATTTGGTTTTGACTGAGCGCCTGTGAATAAGTTTGTCCCTGTGACATGGCTTTCATTGGGCACTGTAGAAATCTCGAGATTACGATTATGACATGTATTTTAGCTGTAATAAGATAGCTTTTTTAGTTTTATATTTTATAAAACTTTAATATTTAGAAAATTTTATATTTATAGTTTTGATTTTGCAACTGATTCTAATTGTTTCATTCAAAATAATTTTGCATTTGTATGTTAGATAATTCTTAATTTCTCAGTCAAAACAACACATTTTTTAATGAAAATGATTTTGAATTTTTCCATCAGAATAATTCTGAATTTTAAGTCTATGATTCTGAATTTTTCAGTCAAAGTAATTCTGAATTTTTAGTCAAAACTATACTTTATCTTTCAGTCAAAATAACCCTGAATACTGGCAGATTTTTATGATTTTTGCAATGATAAATTTATCTTTATAAATTCCAGTGCTTCTTACATATTCAGTTTAAGGGGTTGCCATGGCATTGGCCCTGGATAATTTTTAATTACGGACGTAAGCTTTTGATTCAATAGCACACGAAACATTATGGACAACAATGATAGAAATGGGATTTCCTGTACACATAATAAAGTTGTTATCCAAGCTGTACAAGAAACAAAACGCAAAGATCAAAGTGGCAGGAACACTATCTGGAGAGTTCAGAGTCAGGAGAGGGGTGAGACAAGGATGCGTGTTGTCTCCAAGTTTATTTAACATTCTGGCGGAGAGGGTAATGAGAGAGGCTTTGGAGGGTTTTGACGGAGGAGTGCAGATAGGGGGAAGACGGTTGACAAACTTAAGATACGCAGACGACATAGTACTAATAACAGAATCTGAGAAGGAATTACAAACACTGGTTGAAAGATTAGACAGAGCAGGAAGGAAATATGGAATGCGGATTAACACGGATAAAACAAAGGTCATGACAACAGCAGAAACCAGGTGTCAGATCAGCATAGGTCAGGAAACAGTGGAGCAGGTGAATACTTTCATGTACTTGGGCTCGAGGATCGACAGGGACAGCGATTGTGGAGCAGAGATAAGGGTACGACTTGCAAAGGGATATGCAATGGCTACAAATCTTAAAAAAATATGGAAAAGCCATGGCATATCACTGGTAACAAAGATGAGGCTCTTGATGACATTAGTATGGCCGGTGGCACTGTACGGATGTGAGAGTTGGACTTTGAGGAAGGAGGAAGAGAGGAGGATAGAAGCATTCGAGATGAAATGTCTAAGAATGATCATGCAAATATCGTGGATGGAAATGCGGTCAAATGAATGGGTACTGGAAGCGGCTGGAGTAGAGAGGAATCTTTTGAAGACAGTAAGGAAAAGGAAATTGATCTATTTTGGCCACATCATGAGGAAGGAGGGAACATGCATCGAGAAGGAGATAATACAAGGCACAATACCGGGAGGACGGAAAAGAGGAAGACCGAGAATAAACTGGTTGGACAACATCAGGGCATGGACTGGGCTAACAATGGAGGAGATGCTCAGGCTGGTGGAAGACAGAGGACACTGGAGGAACATTGTGCATGATGCGGCCGAATCTCGGAACGAGGAAGGCTGAGAACAGAACAGAACAGTAACCATGAATTTTTTCGTGGCTATCGGAGCACTGCCGTGTTCAATTGATTTTTAGGACATGCAAGGCTTGTGTAATTATTGATGCAGAACCTGATTGCTTTGCGTGACGAGCTATTGTTGCACATGGTTGCACTCATGTTGCTGCGAACAACGGCGCTTTCATTTTCGGACAAGCCTATGGAGGCACGTTCAACTATCCATGACGACATTAGATGCACTTTGATCCTGCTCGTTGCATGCATCGCCGCATCTAGTTTTCATAAGCGTTTACTTCTTAATCTGTAGTTTATTAGTTTTCTTCCTTATTATGCAGGTTTTCTTTTTGGTCAAGTTCGTTTAATCTGAGAATAATTTGATACCCTGGAGAGGATTTTTTCAATGTCTTACTAGCGGTATGCACGAACATCTGTCACAACACTTTCCAAACCTATAGACCACCGTTATTTTAAGCGTTTAACTATGCATTCTGACTTGATACTAATGGTATATTCCATGTTAACTCTTAATACTCGTCAAATGCACTCCTGGGATAACATCAGACCGGTGTAAATCGAGTGGCGGATTTAGCTATAGGCGTGGGGGATGGCGGTTCGCCCTCATGTGGCGCCCCTCTGGAAATGCTCTTGACCCCCATGCAAGCAATTCTGGAGCCGCCACTGTTCTTGTACCATGTTCCTTAGGTACTTGCAGTATAACAGAACTCTTGTTGTGCCTCACATCAGAACAATGTTGGATTCTTTGGAGGTACGACTGGCTGGTCCAAAGCTTTGGAATTCACTGCCCAGTTCTCTGCTTCGGTCAATTAGAACCTTGATGTCATTCAAGTCTAACTTTGAGACTCGTCTGTTTCAGCTTGCTGAGCCACCATAGACTGGCTTCTGGTTTCCCTGACCTATCAGGTTTCAACCAGGCTTCTCCAATGGATTACAACTTTTTACTGCATTTTCACGTGAAGTGACCATCGACTGATGCCCTGTGCATTATGATAATGGTGCTATAGAAGTCATTAGATTTAACTAAACTATTACAGAACTTGAAGACCAGAGATGACATGGATCAATAACATCAAGTTGTGGACTGAATTACCGTTCGACCAGTTATTACTGGAGACAAGGGACAGAAGCAGATGGCTCAAAATTTTCCGTGATGCAGCCAGTCCTTGGCATGAGGATGGTTGAAGACAAGAAAAGACAAGATTGCAAACCTGGAAAAAGAATACACCCTGTGACTACGCAGTGCATTTTAGACCGGTCCAAAAATTCGCTATATAAATGTCCATAGATATGCAAACATACTTATTCGACTGTTTGTGTTTGCAGTGTATACACAGAGACGTTAAACCTGAGAATATTCTGATCACAAAGTCAGGAATCGTTAAACTGTGTGACTTTGGATTCGCAAGACAGTTGAGTGAGTGGCTTTCAAACAATGTTTTTTGTGTCAACATGCTGAAGTGCACTTCACTCCTTTTCACTTGTCTCCTGATGTTGACAGGCAGAAGTTGTGCCACTTGCGTGAAGTGCCATATAGACGACTTCTGTTTAAATCCATCTGGTCCTCAAACAAAGACTTTTTGTCCCAGCAGTAAATTTATCAGTAAGGTAGTGTATTGTATTGCTGAAATTTATGTAGCACCTCTTGGCAACAGTAACTATTCAGTTGCAAGTACACTCGGAACTCAAGAATGAGACTAGTACTAATATAATAATAAAAATAATAATTATTATTATTATTACTATAAAACAGTAGTAATAATAATAATATTAATAAAATTTAAAAAAAAAAATAATATTGATGATGATGATAATAATAATAATAATGATAACAACAACAATAATATGTCATGGAGGCCTGATTTTTTCCAGCTACCCGTTTCCAGCTCCTAGCAAATATTTGTGCCCGATGTATTAATTAATAATATCAATATTAATAATGAGAATAATATGATAATAAATTATCTTTTCTTGTTCAAGCTGCTCCTGGAGGTGAATTCACAGACTACGTGGCAACGCGATGGTACCGTGCCCCTGAGCTGCTCGTGGGTGACACCCAGTACGGGCCACCAGTGGACGTCTGGGCGATTGGCTGCGTCTTCGCGGAACTCATCACTAGCAAACCACTTTGGCCAGGGGAGTCTGATGTCGACCAACTCTACCTGATCCGTCAGACACTTGGTCAGTTCATCTAATCTGATCTAATGACTTCAATAGCACGATTATGGTAATGCACAAGGCAGCGGTTGATAGTCGCTTGGAGGATGTAGACGTGTAGTATGTAGCGTGGATAAGTAGATTGGTGGATTGGTTGGGGATGGTTGGAAGGGTAGGTGGATGAATGGATTGATTGGTAGGTGGGGTGGGTGGGTGGGTGGAGGTGGGTGGGTGGACGGATGGTGGGTGAGTAGTTGGATGTATGGATTGAGGAGGGAAGGAGGAAGGATGGATGGAATGGTAAATGGAAAGAAGGATGGATGGATGGAAGAAGGATGGATAAGAAGTGGGTGGATGGCAGAAAGGATGGATGGATGGGTGGCTGAAAGGAAGGATAGATTGATGAGTGGGTGGAAAGAATGAAGTATGGATTGGTGGATGGATTGCCAGATGGTCAGACAGAAAGGGATGGGAAGAAGGGATGGATAGATGGATGAGTTACAGAGGAGATGGATGGAAGGATACAATGAAACAAAAGGCAAAATTCAATGAGTGTAGAATCTGTAATAGGCATTCAATTTTCTTGTTAGATTTAGTATGGTTGAAAATTTCCCCTTTGGACTGATTTGGATTTTTGATTGACTGACTGATTGATTGGCATTTTGCTTGCTTTCATCAGGTGAACTCTTGCCACGTCATATTGAGATCTTTTTCAACAATCCTTTCTTCAAGGGCGCAACAATACCTGATCCTGATCGACTGGTGAGCTAAAAGCAAAGTTCTTTCAGATCCAACGTTGTTTAGTAATGGATGAACTTGTTCATTATGAAGCCCTGACATCATTTAGGCCAACAGGAAGTGCATATGACAGATTCTTAGAAGGTGATTTAGAAAGGCTGTTACATTACATTACATAACGTCACATCACATTAGTTGCATCTCAGTACATAATCAGTTACACTGCAGTATATTACATCTTTTTTAGAATGAAAAAGTAGCTGAATGACTGAGTTATTTTCCTTCTAACATGAATGCATGGTTTTGATATCCAGTGTTGTTCAGATGGTCAGTAAATAAGGAACTTGTTTATTCGTTGCACAGTTGCATAGCCCTGTCATTTGATGTCTGTTTGTTATACCTTGGCACTATATAAATTTAAGAAACTGTATAAATGAATTGTAGCTGATTTCATGTACATCCAACTGTAATTTAAATTCGCCTTATGGTGCTTAATACTTTGCATAACCTGGCTTCAAGTGCACTTCTGAACTTTGTAAGGAGGGCATTAACAAATTTTAGTTGTATTGTATTGTATTGTGTTACAGGAAACACTGGAAATGAAATTTCCAAGTATTGGTCGAGAAGCATTGGATGTCTTGAAGGTAAGATGATGGATTTAGATTTTGCTGTTAAGTATGGATTCACAACGTTTTTACATTTTGGAAATAAAAACATGCTGTGTACCATGGCACTTACAGTACCATGGAAGGTACCATGATATTTACAGAATATGGTAGCTATGGTACCATGGTTGAGTACTATTGCAGTTATAGTAATAAATCAGGTGGACACAGATTTTGGTTAGGGAAATTTTTTGAATTGCTATTTTCATTATGCCCACACTTTAAATTGGTTAACTTTTTTCGTCAGTCCAACATTTTTAGCCTTGTTCAACTTTTTTTAGCACAGCCTGGACTTGGAACCGAACCTGACCGTTCCTGCCTTGCTGATTTGATTTTTTTGACTGGGCACTGGGAAATAAGCTGGTGACTTGGATTTTGACCTGGAACTGAACCCTTCTAGCCTGTCGATTTTGTTTTGACTGAGCGCCTGTGAATAAGCTGGTTCCCAAGACTTAGCTTTCATTTAATGCTGTAGAAATCTAGGTTTTGATTACGATTACAACCATGACTTGGCTCTTTTGGATGCTAAAGAAATCCTGAGATTACGATTATGATCTGGAATATTGTATCTGTTAGCAAGGGTCTTTCAGCACTTGTTTTAAAATTCTTTGCAGAACTGTTTCAACATGGAGCCAAACGAAAGGATGACGTGCGATCAGCTACTGCAGCATCCATATTTTGATAAGAAACGATTCGGAGACACATCAGAGCGACAGAACGATGAGAACCGTAGAAGAGAACGCAGGGAGAAACGTGAAAGAGAACGGGAGAAGAATGTCTCACGCACACAGGTAGTACTGTAGTCAGTACCATGTTCAGTACCATAGTCAGTACTATATTGCCATAGTCAGTATCATAGTACCATATTCAGTATCATAGTCAGTACCATATTCATAATCATATTCATTACCATAGTCCATATCTTAATCAATATAATAGTAAGTACCATATTCAATACCATACTCAAGTAATATATTCAATACCAGTACCATAATTAATACCATATCCAGTACCATAGTCAGCACCATAGTTTTGTTTTCCAAGTGCTTTTTAATATTTAATGTTAATAACTATTAGTTAGATAGTGATGTGTCCAGTGTTTTATAAAGACGCTTTATAAATACTTTGAAACATAGCACATGCTTTTAGAAACATCTTGTATCTTAAAGTGGGATACTTAAGCCCGTACTCTTCACAGTGCAAGTTGGGTGCTCAAAGTATCTATCAGGTACCTTGCTATAAATGTTTGTTGTTAATGTTATTACTGTTATTATTATTATTATTATTATATTATTATTATTAGTAGTAGTATTATTATTAATAGTAGTAGTATTAATAGTTGTAGTAGTAGTAGTAATAGTAGTAGTAGTATAATTATTATTATTATTACCTGAGGCAGATATGAGCCCTCAAAATGTAAAAAAATTATTTTATTATTATATATTATTTTTATTATGCATATTATTTTAATAGTTTAAGCATATTTATGCAAACATGTTTATTGGTTGTGTTGTGTTGATAGATAAATAAGAATTTTTGCTTTGTTTTAGATAAACCCCTACACTACGCTGCCTACGCTGATGGGAAATGCAATTCTTATGACATCACATTCTCCGATCCCCCAACGAAATGCAAAGTTCGTCGGCCTGAAGAAACCGCTGGACCTGACCCTTCCAACCCATCTCCCGAACATCCAGTAACACAGTTGTTCTACGTGCAGTCAACGGAAACTACTTTTTCGCACTTTACCTCTGTACCTGTTCATTTTTTGCGGCTGATTCAAGATGCCTTCTGCTGCTACCTATTGTCTGACTCATGCTGTAATTGTTTCTTGTTACATGTGCTGGACGTTTGTGTATTTAGATGTCATACATGAAGTCGTAAATGTTACGAATTTGTGTCAACGATTTATCCATTTCTGTTTTATTCTGTGCAACTGCTGTTTTTTGGGCTTTTCTTATTTAAGCTTCTATATATGTTTGTGTGTGTATGTTCTTATGTGTATGTATGTGTGTGCATGGGTGTGTATTTCTGTATGTTTGTATGATATATGTATTATGCATGATGTAAGTATGTGTGTATGTCTGTATGTATTTTTGTATGTTTGTATGATTATATTTGCATTATGCATATTTTGATGTATATATGTATATATATGCATAATTATGTTTGTATGAATATTTTTGATTATATGTTGATGTTTGTTTGATTATGCATTTGTGTATTTATGTGATATTTATGTGTGTGAAATGGCAGAAGTCTCAAAAGCAAATTCATCTCTGTAGTCAGCGCCATCAACGTCTACAACTGACTTGTTGATCACATATATGTATGTGCGTGTATGTATGTATGTATGTATGTTGTGTTGGGAACATTTATATAGGGCTCTTAAGAGAGAACAATAGAATAGCACTGACACAACAGGACATGACATGACATTGTAGTGATACTTTAGTGTTACTGGACACCATGACAATGCACTAAGGGGAGAGCAGAGGGCCATGTCCCCCACTGGAAAAGTGGGGGCCAGACATTATAGATTTTGGCCTCCATCTTGCCACTGATGATAATTTTTGATGCATAACTTTTTCTGATGGGCTGCATGCATGTCAAGTAAAAATTGCTTGATGTTAAATTTCGTTTTCTATTAGAAAGCATGAATAAAGTTAAAACAAACAAAGTTAAATAAAATAGAGTTAACTTATATGCTTAGATATTTGACATTATTATCTAAAACTTCTCATAATTTATTATGCCAAACAGCCCAAGAAAAACTAATTGCATACTTAATACAGATGGAGACGCTTTGACATAAACATGAGTTTATTGTCAAATTAACTTTGGAAATTTGCAAAATGCTGCAAATTTAAACTATAACTCCTGAATAACAAGGCAGGTTTATAATGCTGCCTTGGCATCCATATGAAGTACTGAGCTATAAGTAAGTGCAGGAATTACGGTGAGGCCTGGGTGGTTTAGTGGTTCACATCCCTTACATTCCTCCAGAAGGGACCTTCGGACAATATTCTCTTGTGGTATCTTGTAATTACCTTTCACTCTTATTAACTACCAACTACTATAATACGATGTAAAATCAACGAAGAGTCACTACCGAAAAGTCTTTCATGTAAGCGTAATGTATGCTCTCCGATGCTGAAACTCTGACGTCACTATATATCAACCAGTGATCCTACATACGAATGCATAGATCTATTCTATGGTACACTCCATGACATTTAATCTTCGACTATTTGGGATAACGCTGGCGGCACTGTTAATGTACGTAGATGTGCATAGATGTTAATAGGTTTCATGGCATAACCTACTATCCTCTTGTTTCACCGCACCTTCCTTTTGTTGTCTAAAGCAACAGGAAACAGCACAACAAAATGTAAATGTATAGGTTTTATATAGCGACCGTATGGCCTCGACCCTGCTCATTTTGCATTGAATTTATCGGGTTAGATCCTTCACCACCTCTGCCCGTTTGAATGGGCGTCACTCGTGCACGGGCCGTACTAACCCCAAATTTAAATCTCTGAAGTAAGCCACGACCGGAACGCGAACCTGGGATCCTCACGCACAGAGGCTCCTTGGCGTACGCACTTACCGATGTAGCTAACTAGGCATAGCAAAGCAACACTGGTGTTGCACTGTGGATTGGTGACCACTGAGAATTTTTAATGGCATCTATGATAAGATTGATAATACGTCTAACCTTGTAACATCCAATTAACAAGATTTATAATAAAGGTAATATGAAATTTATGTCAAATTTATATAGGATTTTAAGACCTAGACATTATCTACCGTACCTGACTGACCATATGCCTGCCTGAGCCTTGGAACCGAATCTGACTTTAGTTGCCTGTCGATTTTGTTTTGACTAAGCGCATGTGAACAAGCTGGTTCCTCTGACTTGGCTGTCTTTGGGTGCTGCAGAAATCTTGAGTTTACGATTAGAGCTGCTGAGTTTCTTATCCTTTCTGAAGTGAGTCTTAAATCGTTTAACAATTGCTTAAGGTAATTCACGGCTATGACGGCCACTAAGGGAATCCAGTATGCTACAGTTATTTTATTATTTCTGCATTTATTAGGCGCCACTGTCTAATGTCTTAGCATCAATCGATGGCGCCCAGCATTTGTGAAGTTAAGGACTTGCTCAAGGTCCCTGCACAGTAAAGTCTTGGAGGAGGCTCGAACCCGTACTCTCCGCGTTACAAGCCGAGCGCTCTATCCAATATGCTACTGTTCCCCACTCACTCAATGTATAATACATAAACTATGACCTTATATATGTTCAGTATATATGTAAATATATGTAAGTAGGCGCATAATTTACTCATAAAGCTCGCGAGTACTCGAGTACTCCACAAAGTACTCGATAGAATAGTAAATTCCAAAAATACTCGACAGCGGCAGGCCTACCTTGGCTTAACATTTAGATTAGGTCTACATTTATCTACAGCTACTAGCGTATCTTAGTATCCTAATAACTATCCCGCTGCAGAAGGTGCATTCGATATCTGTCCCGAATACACACCGAGTACATAGGCCTCCCCTGTATTGGATATGTCTGGATATCCCGTCTCGAGTACACCGAGTATTCTCTGCAATTCGAAGTGGTGCTAACAGAGATGAAATGTCTTCAGAACTACTTAAAATTCACGCACGTTGTGTTGTCTGTTTCATATTTTCATTTCAAGCGGCTTAAATACCCTTGGCTCAGAATCCTTAAGTCGCTCGAGTCACAAGCGAGTATGCTCGATGAGTAGGCCTACTATAGGGGCCGAATTGGGTTGTGCTCAACATGCGCATTGCACATCGGTTCCGAACACACACCGAGCATATATTATTCCACGCGAGTATGAAGTCCTTGACTTGTACGCGAGTATGCTTGGTGCATGCAAGGGGACGATATGGAAAGCGCCCAGTAAATGCGCGCTGTAACCGATTGGCAATGCGAAATAAATATCCGCAGGAGAGAGGTCAGTCGCAGTGCAGACACTCGAGCGTATGCAAACACTTTGTGCACTTCACCGCACTCTTGAACTATACGCTGTTTCAAAGTGCAAATTTCGAGGCAGAAGGACAAACACAACGACAGATACATAGACCCATAGAAAGACAGACACAAAACCCAGTGGCTTGAACACATATGCATAATTAGCAACATTCCTTTAGTCTCCTACAGTACAACTGGAAACCTACCGTATCTATACCACACGCATATACATAGCATATACATAGCATATACATAGCATATACATAGCATATACATAGGCCTACACGATAGGCCTATGTATAATTTTACAAACACTATATACAGTTGGCTTATACAAAGCTGTATATAAATATATGTGTGGATAGATAGACACACATATATAAATATACCTTTACAGCCATACAAAGCTATATATTATATAAACTCATGTGTAGCTACTCAGAACTAGACAGGCTGAACGCTTAACACAATGAAAATGGATTAGCAAACTCATGGAAGCCTATAAGTAGCATTTCTGTGATACATTGTCAGTCGCGTCGACTGCCTTTAAGGTAAACGATTTACATACATAATTTTTAAAATCCTAGTGTATCACTAAAGCAGCTGCAGATCTGCAGTTTAACTTCGGCATGGTTTATCTTCGTATTATCTTCGTTTATCTTCGTATTATCTTCATTTATCTTCGTATTATCTTCGTATTATCTTCGTTTATCTTCGTATTATCTTCGTTTATCTTCGTATTATCTTCGTTTATCTTCATATTATCTTAGTATTATCTTCGTTTATCTTCGTATTATCTCCTGTTGTTGTTTCATTTAAACGCAGTTGGTAAGATTATTATTACGAAATGTTAATACAGATGGATTTAGCTTAAGCTGGGACAGAGGAAGTATAATTTGTCTGAGTTTTGTAACTTATGTAGCGCCGCTGTAATAATCCACAGGCGTCAATCGATGGCGTATCAATGCGCATTCACAATCCGGTAATTACAGGTCAGTCTGGAGAGATAACGGAGAGGAGGATAAGATTTTCCGAAATAGATCTTTAACGAACACTGGAAATCTCTAGGCCTATATAATCCTATTGCCTTGTGTACAGCGCCACCATCTCCATGGCAACCGTAACTCAATGGTAGCTCCAATAGCAACGTCATATAATCCTATTGCTTTGTATACAGCGCCACCATCTCCATGGCAACCATAACTCAGTGGCAGCTCCAATAGCAACGTCATATGTAGGATACATGAAACTTGATGACAATGTTCCATTATGGGCTTCATATGTGCAACACGGTGAATCTGTGGGTAATGCGTTTGGTCAATGGTCATGATGTTGCGGATACGACTCCGTGTAACGACTATGAGCAAGTTGTTTGCGCATACGTGTCTCTGTCACCAAACAGTATAATATGATACCGGGGTAAGCTGGGAAGTAAACGGCAAGCCCTGCGAGGCAATGGCCCCGTGTTCAGGACCTTGGAATTCGTCCACTGCCGGCTCATGGCCTAAGAAAAGGAAATGAGGGCCTCCCCTAGAATCCTCATGGGACGTGGGAGCTTTACTTACTTCATATGTCCTGCATATGAACGTTACTGTTGAGGAACGTGTAACAGTTGATGGTACAAAGCAACTGCAACGCATCAAGAACTTGATCAAGGTCCCTAAAAACTTATATCGTGTTACCATGGTAGCACTCGGCCAATCGATGAAGCTAGCTGACAGAAACTTCATTCGGCTTTGATGAGTAGAGGAAATCAACTTGCTGTCTACCAAGGGTGCGATTTGTAAGGCAGAGTAAACTTCCCCTCATCGATAGCAACTACCTGCCCCATTTGGATAAACTCCCAATTCTTTCACTACGGTTCATAGGTCTTTCAATCCCACCTGCTTCTAACCGTCTAATAACTGTCGCATCTTATACAGTATTCACACAATTGGCTGACCGTTGACACATTATAAAGTGTTCTAATATGAAGCATCACCAGCGGCAGCGGTAGTGTTGATGAAGGTGGTAATAGTGGTGGTGGTGGTAGTAGTAGCAGTGGCGGCTCCAGGATTGTTTGCGTAGGGAGGCAAAGAGCATTTCCAGAGGGCGCCACATTCAGGCAGTCCACCATGCAGGGGTCTGGTCTGAAGGGTGCCGGCATATAATCAGCAGGAGCGGGGCCGAACCTCTCCTCCACGCAATAGCTAAATCCGCCGAGTAGTAGTGGTAGTAGCAGTAGTAAGATGAGGAGGAGGAGGAGAAGGAGGAGGAGGAGGAGGAGGAAGAGGAGGAGAAATAAATAAGAGAAGGAAGTCTTCAAACCGGAACACCTGAACTTCTTCCAACTGTTTGTAGTTGAGACCACCGCCTTCACTCTACAAGTATCAGCCATGAGCTCCAACTACACGTTCGTCGACGATCCAAGGTTCGTACTTCCATCTCTGAAGTACGCATCGATGAAGACGTACGGCTTCCAGAAAGTGACAAAGACCCAGATGGAGTCGATACTCGAACGGCTCCAGCGCAAGACCTACAACGCCGAGCTGTACTTTGGCGAAAGATTCCAGCGCATTCCCTCACCTCCGCGAACACCATCAGCAATCTGCAAAAAACTGGATGAAAATCGGAAGGAAGGTTTCAGCTCCCGGCATCCGGAAGCTCTGAGCAGCGAGGAACTGGATCGACTCATTCGCCGTCTACGCACTCCAACTGCAAGCATCCTCGCAAACTCGGAATCGAACGCAAAGAGAGAAGAACCGCATATAGGAAAACGATTCGCAACCAAAGACGTGAAGACGGGAAAACAGAAGGAAATCCTAGACCAGATCTCTCGACCAACGACAGCCAGTCGCGATAAGCGTGTTCTTCGATACGCTGACGACCCAGTCATTGTCTCCTACAACCAGAACAATGCTTGCAAGAACAGCGACCGGCCCATGTCGCGCCAAGGGCAAAGAGACCTCGTGCAGCGAATCCAGCTAGACACCGTGGCAAGCAGAGGAGGCAAGTTGCCCTACTGCAAGAGAATGCCAAGCACCTGGAGACAGAGTCTTGCATCAACAGAAATCTCCTGAGTCTTGATGCGAAACGTTTCGCTTCGATTCATCAGAGAAAACACGAGTGTTGTGTTATTACGAATGCGTGAAACTTTCTTTTATTACTTGACAAAGCCAACGAAACTGATTTTTCAGCTCAGCCGAAACCAGTTAAACAAAATTCAAACAGTACACTCTGAAATCACATATGAAGCAAATGGCTGAATTTAAAAGCGATCAGTCACTAGTCTGTATCACAACAATAAACAGGTTATTGATTAGTAGACACAGCAACATATTATTTCCCTATATTTATTAGTCACCAGTAACTAGCATGAAGGCCTCAGCTGACGACACTCAGCAACTGTGGGTTAAGGACTTAGCGTCAATGGGAGCTCGAACCTGCATTTCCTACCTTAAGTGCAAGCGCTCGACCATTCAGTTACCATGTCACAAAATAGAAATGGAAATGTACATGGTTTTATGTAGCTATATCTCACCTAATTTTTTTTTTAAATTTATGGATAAAGAACAGATCATCGCTAAATGTAACTATAAATGTACACGTTTTTCTATAGCAACCGTATGGCCTCAACCCTGCTCATTTTGCAAAGAATTTATCCGGTGCCTGTCTGAATGGGAGCCAAGCCATTTAAGGTCCCTGTGCACAGATCATGTTAGCCCGAGATTTAAATCTCTGAAATATAGCCACTATCGGTATGCGAACCAGCATCCTCACGCACAAAGGCGCCTTGATGTACGCTTTAACCAATGGGCTAACCAGGCCAGCTGAGACACCATGGCGACGATTGTGACGTCAATGTGTGTTGGGCCAAGTAAGGAGCCTGACATACCTTTAACCAATGAGCTAACCATGCCAGCAAAATGGATTATTGTCCAATTCAGAGTTCCTAAGTTGCTACAAATGAATAACCTCGGCAAACCATGTTCAGAATTATGTATGAATAAATCAGCCAATAATAGCACACCAAGACCATGTGACATTCATAACAGCTTGAGAGGTTACTAAAGCTGTGGATACATGTACGTCAAGAGAGATAAAATGACATCAACTGGCGCCATATAAAGTCGAAATACAAGCAAGGACCTGTCACAAAGAGCTAAGCAGGTTAGCAGTCTTTTGAAACACCTTCAGCTGGCAGAGGCAAAGCGAACAAGAAAAACCACATACAACACTTAGCCACAAGCGAGTTAAATCAGTCTCCCATAAGCCAGACAAACCTTGTCTATGTCTCTATGGCTATACGAGACAGTCCACGTACACAGGACCCCCCTTGAAACATACATCACTACTGTATAATGCAAGTTATCTAATCCCAACTTATGGATTCTATAGCGCCGTCATCATAATGCCCAAGGCATCAATCGATGGTCGCTTCAAGTGAAATCATAATCAAAAATCATAATCCATTGGAGAAGCCAGGTCGGACTTTGATAGGTTGAGAAACCAGAAGTTAGGCTGCAGTTGGTAAGCAAGTTGGAAGAGATGTGTCTCAAATTTAAACCCGAAGGATATCAAAGAATTGGCAGAATGAACTGAAACGGGCAGCAAATTCCAACGCCTTGGACCAGCTACCGAGAACGCCTGACAACTCAACGCTGTCTTTAAAAGAAGCAAAACAACAGTCAGAGTGTCCATCAATCATCAATCAAGTGCAATATTTATTCGTATGAGGGGTGACCCATGAGCCAAGGTTGATTTAAATATAGTACTTTGTGAACTAAAAGACAAATTCTGATATTTCATTAATTGCACTAATTATGCATACAAATTCGGTAAATACAAATCTGAGGTGCAAGACAAGCATGCATTAAAACTTATCCAGGGTCAATACAGAGTCAACTCAGAAGGCTCAAACCCACAATCATTGGATTACAGATCCACCACACTACCAAACAGAACACCATGTTGCACAACTGACCACCATGCTGAAAAATAGACCACCACATGCACTTGTAATGCATGTCTGCACAGAATGAACATAACACAGTCAAGAACATGGATTAAGTTTATTTATGCCCTCAAGTCCAACCTCGTTTCAACGGGGTACTTGATATGGCCCCAAAGGTAGCATTATAATGATGGTCCAGTGTGCATGTCTTAGTGGACTGATCTTTTGGATATTGAACTGATTATGGCTTGGTTTTGGTGTACCATCGGTTGATGCCTAGTGCATTTAGACACCAGTGTGCCACATCAGTTACTGATAAACAGTAACGTCCGACCACAATAATGTTCGTTGTTCACAAAATTACATTCAAGCATGTATGTATACAGAACTAACCTATGATTGTTTGATTGGATAAATTAAAACTTGGAAGCGGATGGTTAAACTGGGGTTCATCTAAACTACAGTGTAACTGAAAACTGCTTCTGTTCAGTACTTTGATAAATTAAAACCTTGAAGCTTTTTTCATAGAGTTTTTATAAAATAACAGTTTTGACAGCAATAAAACATCAAAGAATGATTAGAAAACCAGAAGTCATCGTGATGCGACTCCTTCCATAACTGGCATCGTCAAGGGGTTGATACAATGAAAAAATTCCTTTGTTAATGCCAGTAATTTCATCGACATATGTGATTTTACTGCACATAAATTTGCTAAAGTGTGATTATATAAGTGTACACACTTTTGTAAATGTACGTAACTATGTAAGCATACACCATTTTGTAAATGTATGTACCCCATTATACATCATTAAAACACGCTTCATTATAAAATGGATTCTGAAATAACATCGTCAGGAACACAGATCACAAATTAATTCACCTATAGAAACTAAACTCGTCATAACATGACCTCATTATATGTAACATAGAAGTAAAGTATCCCACATCCCACAAATGAGACATAGGGGAGGCGCTCAGTTCCTTTTCTTTAGACCCTTGAGCCGGCATTAGACAAATCCCAAGGTCCTGGACACGGGGCTAGTGCATTGCAAGACTTGTCGTTTACTTCCCAGCTTATGCCGGTACCAAATGATACTGCTTGGTAACAGAGGCATGAGGTGCACAAACAACTTGCCCAGAGTCGTTACTTAGAGTCGAACCACATGATTGTTCACCAAGCAGATTACTGAGAGACCACCATGCTGCAACCATAAACCAGTCATTACAGAGTGTGCTTGATCTGGCGCCCACAGAGAGTTTTATAGAGTTTCTGGTGTAAATTTGTCATGTTCATAATTTTGCTGAAGTACGTTACTCTGTTACCATAAATCATTTAACTTTCTTATTGTATGCAACGTGGACTTGAATAATTCATTACTAGTCGGTATTTCCACATATATAGGCCTCAACTGCAGCACTCAAATCCATGTTGTATTGTTCGATATACTGAATACACAAATTGTCGTCGGAACAGCACGTGAATTCTTTGAAGTCCTTCACGAGTTTCCTCTTTACTTCCAGGACTGGATCATCGTCGTCATCATCAGCGCTGGCGTCAAATGGAACTGAATAGCTTCCACCATCTGTTGTCAAAAGTCCATTGTGAAGCACAATAACACCCTGGTTGTATGTAGGTAATTGTGTTTGTATATGTGCATGAATGCATGTAGATTGGGTCGTCCACAAAGGACGTCCGCCAAAAATGACCCACTTTAAACCCCTCTAACCCTCTGTCCGCATCTACCCGCATTTGGCATTACTCTCCCCACCCCTCTTTGCAGACGTCTGCACTCCAACTAAGGCTTAGATTAGACTATCTTGTTGATCTTACGCGGCTAACGGTGCAACAGGGTGGGGTACATTGATACTGCTGCATCCATCAAATGGACTCAATTAGATCCAATGCAGTACAGACTGTCTGCCGTCTGACTAGAATTAGTCTTTAAGTAACATGCGGTAAAGAAATAACTGCATGTACCAAATTTAGATGCGGACATCCACACTGGGCAAAATCTGCCCCTTGTCCACATATGGCCGACCCCTCCCTATCCCTATCTCTTTACAGATGTCCTTTATGGGCAGTCCAAAAGGTATCTATGCATATATATATACATATATATATACACACACGCATAGACAGATGCATATTATATATATATATATATATATATATATATATATATATATATATATATATATATATATATATATATATATATGTATGTAGGTAGGTAAGCATCTGTGAATGTATGTATGTGCTGGTATGTATATTTATGCATGAATGCATGCATGTATCCACGTAACAAGATATTTAATATAGTGCCTTTTAAGTGGACTAAAGTCTCATTTTTTTCAGACAGCTTATTCTCTGCAGCCTGCCTTCTGATCTCATGGATCTTGACTCATTCTATCCAAAGGATTGTAATTCTGAATGAAGTTTTGCTTACAAGCGGTCATCATAATGCCTGAAGCATGATGATAATGCCAACATAGAATATCCCTAATAAGATTAGATCTCAATTAGCAATCCTCAAATGCACTACATAAATTGTTAATAAATACTCTAAATACGTCAATTTTTAAGAATATATAATTCTGCTTACCTGAAGCATTTTCGCGAGGAATGGAACCATAGGTAGCAGTCCATGTCTTTACCAAATCGTCCAAGTCATCCTCCGGTATCTTACCCTTTAGATCCAGCTGTTAACATACAACACATTTTTAAACATGGTTGAGCAAAGCACCCAGATTTCAAATGTTACCAGAAACTGCTACATCAGTACTACCAACCTTTGATACTGGCAGTGTCCTCAGACCTCTACAGATAATAGTAAGTAAGAAAGAATCCTGTATTAAAGTAAGAAAAATGCTCACATTTTACAAAATACACAGTTGATGTAGTTAACGTTCCAAACAGATGGCTTATATCCCAATAAAACTACAAATTTTCTTCTAAACTAAAATTGGTGGTGACAAGATGTCCTAGAAGTGAGATCCCGACTATAATATATGTAAGTAGTAGTAGTTCCAATGTTTAACGACATCTCATGGCATCAAAAGCCGTTGACATCGCCCTCCTCCCTTACCCAGGTTTGGAACTGGCACTACCTGAGTATGGCAGTGGCAGAGTTTATATGTTTGTGTGTACCTAAACCCTTGACAAAGCACTTTTCAAGTACCTAACAAAGTACTGTCCATGACAGCCTAAGTACCATTACAGTTCTTTCAGAACAAAAATCATCAGTAAACAAACAGATAACTGGGAAAGTAACCATTGGCCGCCTCCCGCACACGCGCACAGACCAACCAATAGATTCTCAATACGAGCTAACAATTGACAACATATTCAGACTCCCCTGGTCCGTGTTGCTTAAGGAAATACTTGTATTATATACACTGCTATATATTTTTAAGTCGCCCTGAAAACACATTATCAAACAACACATGTTTATCAGTGAACTCATAGCATAGCACAGCAGCTATCTCTCCCATAGCAGAATAAATCCATAAGTGAAAAATTTTTAACGCTGAATCCTGATCATGATCACTCAACTGAACTGAAAGCCATGTGCTGCTTCATTCAAAAAGCCACAACATCCAAAACTGGAGACTTTTCAGACAAATATGGCATATGGACTCCAAACAGCCTTACCATCTGTTTAAATGCAAGTCTTTGCTGCTCCTGGGCACTCCTTGATATGGCCTACAAACATGAAATGCAAATAACCCACACAAAGCTCAATGGCACAACGCCTCACAGCTGCACTGCATGCATGCATGTACCAAGTATATATGTATGCATCTATGTAAGCATATATTTAAGAATTAATCATGTATGTATGTACGTATATGTGTACGTGTGTAAGCATGGACCTGGATATTTGTAAGGTTGCTTTAAGGGCATCTCAAATAATTACACTTGTATATAGCTCGAGAAATAAAAGACTATACTGTAAATGAAAAAGAAAACAAAGAACATAAAAACATGCATAAGTAAGAATAAACTAATATAGAGTACAGAAGACATCTAAGAATATAGAAAAAAAATATAGAAAACCATACATAAAAATACAGAAAATGTAAGAAAAGCAGTCCCTTAAGCTAACCCTGAGGCAGCAACTCTCGACTCACAGTCCAGCATGCTTACCACTAGACTATCTCGCAACCCAATACCATACAAAGAATTTTAAAAAGATAAGCATGTAAAAATAACAAATCTATTTACGATGCAATCGAAGTGGGTAGCAGAACAATAATTATTAAGCAATGAATAAATTAAGGAAGCTACTAAATTAAAACACTGACCGTCTGGCCAACAGATGATGATGATGATTGTTGGGAGGCAGAGGCTGCTGCTGCTGATCCAGAAGACTGTGCACCTACTAAAGGTAAATCAAACTTACTGGCAATCACTTAAGATAACTGATTTCATCAGCCTACACTGCCATCCTTACAATAACCATGATCATGGAAATCATCACCATCATCACTATGATCACCATGATGATGATCGCCATCAATCAAATTGTCAGCAATTGTTATCCTCATCTTTATACTTTTCCTCCTCCTCGTCCTCCTCCTCCTCCTGCTTCTCCTCTTCCCTATCATCATCATCATTCACATCAACTCAACCCACTGCCACCATCATCATTGTCATCATCATCCTCGTCATCATCATCATCAATCGTAATTCTCATCTTCATAATCCCCCTCCTCATCATCGGCACTGCAGTCTTCATTGCAATCACCATTAGATTGAGAAATTAGTATTTTGTTCACTGATGATCACAGAATCATCCTAGATGACAATAATTACAAGGCCACATCACAATGTCATACATTAAACAACTGCACTAATAAATTAATGAAGCAGGAGTAATACCAACCTCCCCGTTTTCGAGGTTCTACTCGAGGGACCCCATCCTCAAGCGGAAATCCAACTGGAGACCCATCTCGTGAACCATCGAGAGATCCAGACGAGGACCCGGACGAAGAAGACCTGGAGAGTGACGTTCGTTCAGGAGACCCAGGGTGGGACCCAAATGCCGCTGCCCCTTCTGGCGATGAAGCACCTGGGTCAGACTGGCACGATCTAGTCCGGCGACTTCGAGATGATCTCTCAAGACTTGGACACGAGTAGAAAGCAATGTACTCGAGCAAGATGCAACGTTTGTCATAGATGACGTACTCAGTGTGTTCCGCTGGATGACCCTAAAGTGGTTCAGCGTAAAATGTAATCACATCAGAACCTCCTTGTAATACATCTCCTTATAAGTTGCATTTTGGAACATCAGCCAGCAGAAACTTTCGAATAAGACCAAGATTTAACCAACTGTAAAAGACTGAAATACAAATTTAAGTTCATGGTAAAACAGCTTAAGTCAAAGACATCTTAAGTTATACAACTCACACAAGTCATGCAAAAAAATGCTGAACAAGATGCAGAGTTAAACTGTAATAAAATATAATACAAAATGTAATGTAACACAACTTAGGTCAAAATCATACTACTGCTGTCAATGTCAAAGTCATCCGTTTTTCTCAAGTGTAATGACCAGCACCTTTTTTACAATAGTAGCAGATATATAAGATAACATTGAAGCAAAGAACTCCCACAACCATCCAACTATCAACCAGAACTTGAGATCATGTATGTATATATGTATGTATGTATGTACGCATAAATGTATGGATGTATGTATGTATGAATAAAGTTCCAGAGTACCAATACAATAACAGTTAATATTTACTAGCCTTGACAGAATCGTAATAAACTCGTTTTCCCTCCTGTACACACTTCATCGGCGCTCTTGTCAATGTCTCGTCTTGTTCTCCAGATGGAAACTCCTGAACAAAACACAGAATTAAACAACTATACCACAGCATATAACATACTGTCAATGAAATGCACTTCACCATAATTTTGAGCAAATGTGTAATCACGGAAATTGTAAATGAGTATTAATATCATTAGTTATCAAATTCAGCACTGGCTCTGATGTTATCAACAACACCTTCCTAATGTTAACTCGCTACAAACATACGTACGTACGTACGTACATACATACGTACATACATACATACGTACATACATACATACATACATACATACATATAAAGCACCTTCTTAAACCTGCAGATGCCTTGATTTTATTTCTTCTCCTGGTTGGATTTTTTCGAGACTTGGCTCTGGCAGTGCAAAGCAGGAAGCACGGTGGAAAACAATGAAGCGGGCAGCGGATGGACAGCAGTGATGCAGATAATGATGGGGATGACATATGGATGATATTCGGATGGTCAAACAAGTGGAAGCATGCGACTGACACCAATGGGTAGTAGACTTAAGTAAGGGACAATTATTATCATAATTATTACAATTAATATTATTACCATCATTAATGCTATTACTATTTATTATTATTCATTATTATTGAGAATTATTATTCATATTATTATTTCTGCCATTATTAGTCTTTATCTAAAGAATTTGCTACTAGCAGTTTTGCAGAACCCATCGCCTCTTATCTCGTTTGCAAACAAGTGAGATTCATTCCTTTCCAGCTAACCATGCTTCTGATATGAATTCATCAATTACCGTATATGAATGCCTGATCATGTAATAATTAATTAATTTATTATAACAGCAGATACCAAGTACATACTTTGATGTCTCCCAAGATAACCTGACATCTGAGCAAGTAAGGTTCACGTGACCGTGACTCAGCATATTGGCAACATTTGCTTGGATTGTCACTAAAATCAAGTGCAAAGCAAAAATGTGAAACAAATTAACTGAAAACCATTTTGCCTTCTGACCGTTAACAAAATCTGTAACATTATGTAACAAAATTCAAAAAATTAATCTAACTGTGGGTCTAATGATAGCAACTGCTCAATAATGAATTCCCAGTCTCACATGCTACACAAAAATTTGAACCTGGGTCACTGAGGATGAAATACCAAAACATTACCCATCACAGTTTATTCTTGAAGTGGTGCCTTATAGATGTCAAATTACAATTACAATTACACAATAGACAACCCCAAGGAAGTTAGTATCATAACTGGGAGAAACCCTCAGAGATATTTTTAGGGTTAACTACAGTAACCAACCTCTTGCACGGCTCTATAAAATGGCCATGTAATCCATCGCTTTTTCTTATCACTGTCGTTATCTTTATTTACAGTTAAGCAGTATCTCTGAAGATGCAAGAGAGATGATATACCATCTTTTTCGATGCCGGGCACTGAAAATTCAGCGTTTCAATGACGTAGCTTTCCATAGAGCCTTCCCAACCCAATGCCAGAACTAGATGAGTAGCTGCCATTCGAGATGAAGTAACTAGTACAAATCTTCTTACTCCTGGGGATATCATGTAATATGGGTAAAAAAATAAATAAATAGTTATTTATATAATAAATATATATTAGTTATTTATACAATAAATTTATATAATGAATAAGCATATTTATTATTAAGAGCATGAACTCAAAAAACCTTAGGTAGATGCCCCGTCCAAATCGTCCTCGTCGACTCAGCCTCTCGTCAAGACCTTCGTCACATATCTGCTCAATAGGTGCGGTCGTACCATGATACAGGTTCTGGATATTCAACTGGAAATCTGCATATCAATGAAAACATTCTTATATAATTCCTTTCCTAAGCCATTCAAGTTAGAGTCTGAACATAATATTAAGACATAGTCAGGTGATATGTTCTCTGCAAGACTGCAGACTCCAAATATATATTATTTCCCTGTTATCCAGTGAAACAATACTTCTGGTCTTTCACAGCATTGCTGTCTAAGCTATTCATTCATTTTGATAGCAATGGAGAAGTCTTCAACTGGAGTAAATCAGATATAATCATACATTTAATTTATCAGAATGGTGTCCTGCAGTACGATTACTATTGTGGTGTTAAACCTTCAGCCAAAAAGCCTTCCAAGCATCAGAAACAACACGCCTCTAAGCAGCGTCTATCCACACACATAAACAAGTGTCACCTTTACATTTAAGTAACATTTAAGTAATGCTGTGAAAGACCAGAAGTATGTGTCCCTAAGTGGAACTTAAGGGAGGCTCTCATTTCGTTTGGCCCTTGAGCGGGCAATGTACGGATCCCAAGATCCTGGACACGGGGCCAATGCATCCATCGTCTGACTTGTCATTTTACTTTCCAACTTATGCCGACGCCCAAACTACACCACTTGATGACAGAGACAAGCCACACTACCTTTACATTTTAATTAACAAATAACATCTCACTGAGGCATCGTAACTTGCATTATTTAAATAGCCTTCTTTTAACTGCCGTTCGTATTAACATAACATACAAATTCAATAATGTTTACTGTTTCTATTGAACTCCTACTCTGGCCCAATAAAGACTGATCGATTGCTTCATTGAACTCATGCTGAAGCGAAATTGTGAAACCGTTGAACCAACCTTTGTCTTTTTGCTTAAATTTCTTCAGTTGTTCAGACTCTAGCCGAAATCGTTCCAACAAATCCGCATTGTTGATTCGTAAAAGCCGGACCAGAGTGAGACCAGCCTTCTCTAGATCGGACTTCACCTGTGCATAAACTGCATCCGATGAGTCGACTTCTGATGCATGCCTTATCTGGACTGCTGTATGATGACCAACTGGACCAGAGTATTGTGAAACTACACCTGAAATACAACAGATAACACTGGTAGAACTACCTATCAAAACTGTTATTTACCAGTCTGATCAACAAAATTCTAGTTATTATGATCAACAGATTATAAGGTTGGTCTGGAGTTGTGATAAATTACTGCAGTTGAGATATACTTAAAAGCACTAATTTTAAACGTCTTGATAAATGTACGTACATACATACAAATAAAACAGTCAGTATATCTGTACCTGACGGGCAAACGGTTCAGCAGGTTGAATGAACCTACTCCCCATTGATAAGCACACTATACCTCACCCACAACTCTGCCAACACACTGAAGCCCCCATTATTTGACCTAGAACCGAACCCTGCTTGCCTATCGATTTTGTTTTGACTGAGCGCCTGTGAATAAGCTGGTTCCTGCAACTCATCTTTAGTTGGGCACTGTAGAGATC
Source organism: Norana najaformis (assembly GCA_964023275.1). NCBI lineage: Eukaryota > Metazoa > Annelida > Clitellata > Crassiclitellata > Hormogastridae > Norana > Norana najaformis. Next base: position 27,124,018 of record OZ029920.1, read on the forward strand.
TCGAGATTACGATTACAATTATAACATGCAACATTATCACACAAATTCTGGCATAATAATCTGCCAAGGATGTGAATCACAGTTTAAATTCAGCTCTGTAAAACGACTTCACTATAACAAAATCTCGTTAAAATATGGTACTTGGCTTCTAAAGGCAGCATTATAAGGAAGTTCTAAGGTACATTGTTAGAATGACCCACATATTGAACACCTATTAAAAAGCCTTCACAAAAGCCTTGATGAATTTTTCTAATAATGAGTACATCGCTCCATACTTTTGCATGCTTTGCCTGCAAGCATCTGCGTACTTATTTCATCACCACTGGCCATCGTCACTTTATTATCACAGTCTTCTAAAACAAATCACCAAAAATTCCATTACTCTCTGTCTAAGCAACTTCAGCAAATCATGTAATTAACTGGCCCCACGTAGGCAGGTGCCAAAACAAAAAGCAGTTGCCTTATAAACTGCAAGTACCTTTGAAACTTAGCTGGTAAAACTTAGCTGGTAAGTAATGTGTTCATGCAAATCTTACAAAATGTTATTGGACTGCATAACAAGTGAATCCGTGGCTTTGAAAACATGTTAATGCATGTTAGGCTTGCGCATGGCATAGTTTTGGAATGTAGTCCTATATCTCTTGGTTCATTAGGCTAGTTTATGGTTTAGTTTCGGGATGTAAATATCTTCGCATAGCATAGTTTTGAGAATACATTATCTTTCTATATCACGCAACTGTACTGCTAAGGGACTGGATGCCAAAATCTATGTAGAGGTTTATGATATCTTGTCTAAGTAACGTAAAAGCAACGAAAATGAAGCACTTCAAATCTTCGCTAACTGGCGGTCAGAACCGTTTTGGAAAGCGATTTGGCTGGTAACTTATCTTAAACCATAATTTACAGCACTGCAGTATGATCAGCCTCTAACTAGATTTCTGGTGACTCTGTACAGTTTCATAAAATGCTCAGATAGCTATTAGTAATTTATCAATGCTACCATGATGATAAAGACATCGTACCAGAGTATAAACTGGAATTCTGTGAAATTTTGTTCCGCTGTTTATTTTTCCCTCTGCGTTAATTTGTATTGTTATCGATACGACATTAGGAAGTGTGCAGTCTACCGCCGCCTAGCGACTGGTGATGCGTAACATCACGTAATCGTAATCTCGAGACTTCTACAGCGTCCAAAGAAAGCCACGTCACTGGGACCAGCCTATTCACAGGCGCTCAGTCAAAACATAACCGATAGGCAAAAGTGTTCGGTTCCAGGTAAAATCCAATAGTCGGACAGAGAAACAACGTGGCAGCTACGGTGGGTGATGCTTGGATTGGAGCGGAAAGAGGGATAAGAGGAAGAAGGGGTAACATAATAATTAGTAACTTCTAATGCGCCGATGTCCAATGCACAAGGCATCAACCGTGCATCAAAGCCAAGCCGCAATCAGGTCAGTATCCAGAAGGTCAGTCCACAAGACAGAGAGAGAGACAGCCTATGGTGGATAAGCTATAACGTAAATGTAAATGTATATAGGTTTTATATAGCGACCGTATAGCCTCGAAAAACTCATTTTGCAATGATTTTATTGGGTGAGATGGGTGAGATCCTTCACCACCGCTGCCCGTTTGAATGGGCACCACGCCATTTAAGGTCCCCGTGCACGGACCGTACTAGCCCGAGATTTAAATCTCTGAAATAAGCCACGACCGGGACGCGAACCTGGGATCTTCACGCACAGAGGTTCCTTGGAGTACGCACTGGTGATATAAAAACATGACGCAGCATAACACAGAAGCAGAGGCGTCAGTCATATGAGTTCCTCTGGGGCTCATCAATATTTTGAGCATAGGCGCCCGGCCATTGGTTTGGCCCCGGCAATATTTTAGCTGTAAAATCAAAAACTGTGGACTGATAAAAGTTAAAGGACGTTAGTAAACAATGCCAATCCGTAATTTCCAATTGTACCTCTCTAGGTTTGCTGTCTCTGTCTACCTTGTTTAGGTAGTCAAAGGGACAGACAGAAAGACAGGTATATGAGTATGTACTTTATCCCCTATTTACTTATAATTAAACCTAGGTCGACCAAGCGAATTGAGTCACCGGGAGTCATCAGAAATATAGACTTTCATCCACACAGGTCGCCAGACTGACAGATCTAGCAAGATTTGAAAGAACCCAGAAACATTAATGGAATATAGGGCAGACAACGCGCCTTCACAGCTCACTGCCATCTGGTTCTCATCTTTGACCAGTCAGGCAGTAGGGGTGTAAGCCGACGCGCTAAATTAGTTTCTTCAGCTATAAAACCATATACATGTACCTTATGTATATATGGTTTTGTAATTAGGGGTGCATGGGTACATTATACCTATATTCGTATAGTCGCCCTTTATCATTGTGAACCCCACACAGTCACTGCATCGCTAGTCGAAGAAAAACCCCTCTGTTTAATATATGAATGTGAAATTTCGTTGAATTTGAACAAATAACATTTTCATACACATCGCGTTCGGATTTGCTGATAAATTTGTTACAGAACGGAAACGACTAGATGACAATATCGATGGCGAAATTGCACATGTGAAGGTAGGCTCATCAGCTTTTCATCACTCAGTGTAGATGCAATGAGATGAAATTTAAAGCCAGTTACTTAGTTTTCCAAAGTTCACTTCAGGTATAGAAAATTTTCACAAGTTGACTCAACGCTTCATTCCATCTGTAGACCTATCTAAGTAAAAGAAAAGAGTCACATAACTGGGTTAAACAGCTGCCTCGTTATGTTGACATCTAGGTATATAAATGAGTAATTAATAAATTTAGAGCGGTTCTGAGAGGTTATGCGAGGCGCTATATACATGCTCTGTTATTATAATATTACGTGTCAAATATGATTTTGTTTTCATTTACACAATCTGCATTTAAAGGCAAGTGACTCAACAGTCTGTTCTGACAATAGAGTGATAAAAACTGAAGTAGATGACATGTAACCTGAAGCCTATACTATAGCGGCTAAGTTTGCTAGAAGAAGCACAATCGGGGAGAACATTTTCGGCAAGTTCAATGTTGAATAAATAATTATGCTTATATTGCGCTACTTTAGCATTACTGCCATACTTTCATAACTGTTGTGTATGCCTAAGTTGACATTTCACTGTAAATAATATTAGCAACATTTCTCATTGTTTGTCTATTGAGGTGTTGGCTTTATGTCTGCCTGCATTAGGCCTACTTCCTGACTCCTATACCAGGGACTTTGCCTCTGGAACCCAATAGGGGCTTCACATCAAGACCCCAATTGTAGGCCCGGACCCTCCCCCCAATGTTTACGATGGATCGACGCCTCTCCTACTGTGAAAGCTTAACGAGGCCTAATTAAACTGCAGTCTTCTAAATACGCTAGACTAATTGCTTTGTTGAAAACTAGACTCTATAATTACAATTATGTGAATACTTATTGATTCATCCAGCACAACCGCCGTGTTCAAGGTAACCTCCAGAAAGCTCAGGTTAACGAACTTAACGTGTAAGCACATGGGTAGGCTTGGAGGCTGGGGGTTTGCCCAAGACCCCGCCTGGAGCTCAACATGCCCCCAAACGCCTCCACCGTTGAGGAGTCGCTTCGCGGAGGGGAAGGAGGCAGGCCCATATTATTTTGTAATTGAAAAGCCATAATCCAGGCCTGCTTTAGGCCCAATACTCGAATCATTGAACGACATAGGCCTCCCTTATTGTTTTGGACTGAAGAAACCACGAGTTTACGTTGCTACAATAGAGAAGAATTACCAAAGTCAAGACAATGTAGGCCGATATTGGCTGCAGTTGCCATAATTGCAGATTTTAAGCATCTGTTAGGTCTAATTAAATGTTATAATTATATGATATGAAATTCTCAAATCTGTGTGAAAGCAAGCCTATTAAAAAATAAGGCGACAACGGAACCGAACATGATTTTGTAAGATTCTTTTTGTTCGTATAAAATGAATCATGCAATAATCTTGGTGTACAGCCTACTAGTACTGTATTGTCTGTCTGCGCAATTAAAAATTTATGTTCACATGCAATCAACACTCATCAGTCTAATGTGCCTAGACTATATAATAATTAGCTCGTTGATTGTTTCAGTAAGTATACATTTTTATTTATTCCAGAGACTACATATTGAAAAGTTCCTTTAAAATGTTAATATTAATCAATTCAGTTTTATTAGAATTAATACAGTGTAACATGTTGTCCGATGTAATTTGTTGTTGCTGTTTTGGTTGCAGTCTTCCGGCTCTCGCCTCCGCTTCCTGAGACTCTTCTTCGCCCTCCGTCCCTCCGTTCTTCTTCCTCAAGTCTCCCTCGGGCACAAGATGATAAAAACGCAACATAAAATCTACGCCTAGGGTTTACGGGGTTTTACGCCGCGCCAGTGACCCAACAGAGCCCAGGAGCTTACGGGGTTTTACGCCACGCCAGAGGCCCCATGGGGTCATACGACTAAAATAAAATCTACGACTTGGCTTACGGGTTTTACGCCACGCCAGAGGCCTTGATTTCTGCGACTAACACACAAACACAACATAGACAGACAGGGACGACAGAAGGATAGACAGCGAGCTGAGTGAGGCACTGGCCAGGGTATTTGCAACTCATCTCAGAAGATCCTTCGTCACCAAGGATGCGTGTCTGCAGTTAGAAATTTAAGGAAGTCTGTATAATTATTAAATAATACATTAGACTTGCACATATCAGGCCCACGACTAGGCTAAACTCTATTGCCATTTGGAATTAGAGTTTCAAGTCGAATGTTTCACGTTGCTAATGATTCGAAACTGGGATAAATTAAAACAACGAGCTAGTACGTTTTGCTTTTGTTGTCTGACCGTTGTGACTCACCAACGCCTACGATTCCTAGCTCAGTCGATGGACATATGGTATGTTAACAAATGCATTATTAATTGCTTACTCCCTTACTTACTTAATTACTTGGAACGACCTTATTGTCATATTACAAATAAAGGCTAATTAGTAATTACGCTTCTTAAAGTCAGACTGGGTCTTCGAGATCTCGACTAGTTCCAGTGGAATGTGCTTTGGAATGTGCAGTTTTGCTCAAGTGGCAATCGATTTGTGCATCATGTTATAATTAAGGCGCTAAAATAGTTTCCAGATTTGATGAGATTTTTTAATCAATCGATCGATTAGTATTTAAACTGTTGATCAATAATGCCATCAAGTTAAACAATTCTTACATTTAACTTCGGATTTCTTTCAGATCAATGATTTTCTGTTCGAAATGACAATTTTGTCGATCATTCGATTTCTGGTAGAATTTTTTTCAACAAGAACAGTTCTCATAACGATCTTCAGATTTCTGCTTCTTTCTGTTCTGTTATTTGATTTTCAATGATTTTCTGCTCGAAATAAGAATTTTATGTCGATCATTCGATTTCTGGTAGAATTTTTTTCAACAAGAACAGTTCTCATAACGATCTTCAGATTTCTGCTTCTTTCTGTTCTGTTATTTGATTTTCAATGATTTTCTGCTCGAAATAAGAATTTTATGTCGATCATTCGATTTCTGGTCGATTTGTCTTCAATAGGAACAGTTCTCATATCGAACTTCTGATTTCTGCTTCTTTCTGTTTAATGATTTTCAAAGATTTTCTGCCCGAAATGACTTTTCTTCCCATCTCTTCAAGTCGATTTGCCAAATGAACTTCGTTTCCAAGGCACGAAACAATAGTGTCAAAGATGACGTCATCGGAACAACACTCGCAAACTGATGTCTTTTATTATTATATGCGTCATCGCTATTTCGGTTAATTCGCTGAGAGCTAAGTAAGCAAGTAAGTAATTTACTGGCCCTCGCTCATGTACTCGTATATTAATCCAAATAAGAAGTATTGCTGGGTATAAATTGCCTCGTAAAATAACAATGATTGCGGCCTACAGCAATCGAGATTAGCTTAAGCCTGCAGCTAAAATCACGCTTACACCCTGCTTCTGTCAGGCAGTAGGGGTGTAAGCCGACGCGCTAAATTTCTTCAGCTTTTAAACCATATACATGGTTTCTTCAGCTTTTAAACTATATACATGTACCTCATGTACATATGGTTTTGTAATTAGGGGTGGGTACATTATACCTATAATGGTATAGTTGCCCTTTATGGTATAGTTGCCCATTGTGAACCCCACACAGTCTCTGCATCGCTCCTACCGTACACATTATGTACAGTGACCTATTGTTCACAGTATGTGCAGTAAGCCTATTGAGTTAGCCTACAACTCAGAAGTTGAAATAACCCCATGTCTCTGTCTTTGAAAGCCCTCGCATCCATGTATGTATATTATAGCTCATCGGTCACCGGTGTCAAAGTAGCCGTCTATGTCTATCCTCTCTGCCAGACCACCCTCCTCATTCATCTCCCCCTCTCGCTCTGCCTTGCAGGATGAAACATTGCGCATGTCAGATGAAAATTTCATCCCTTTCTGGACTAATAAAGAAGTAAATCTATATTTCAACGACCATGTTTATGCCTACTATAGTTTTCAGGCTCAAACTATGAGGATCTAGTGTAAGGCATAAGGCCCTAGGCAGTCGTGTCGCTGACCTTTCTCTAAGGCCGAAGCCGGTGTTATGCTATAAAGTCTCCCATCAAAACTATCTCCCTCGACTGAATAATGTCTCTCAAAACGCGACGGAGAGGTTAAATAGGCCTACAATGTTGCATAATTAAGAAAATGACTGACTAAACTATGTATGGAAATCTAGACGCTGTACTGATAAACGAACCGCATGTAACTAAATTTAACTCTTTATTCACAGCCAATTATTAAGTATTACTAATTAATAATCATTAATAATTAATTAAGTATATTAATTAACTGTATGTTAACGTGTTGCCAGAGAGAACTGGTTTCTCAATGATTCCTTGACGAGTTTTAATTACTGTCATTGTTTTAATTAATATCTATATTTTATAAGTTTTTTTATATTTAATATCTATATCCATTTAAAATAAATAATTACTCACTGGTGCTGAATTAACATCATAACACTTCCACCAGCACCAGAACCACTAACACAACCACCACTTCACCCCCGCTGTGTAATTCGCTTAGCTGCTGTACCACAATTATTAAAGAATTATCACCAAAATATCGACATTTAAATTGTTTTTGAATCTTAGTGACAGCAATTTGGAAAGAGTCGTTTTGCCAGGAGAACAAAGATGTCGACGAAATATTCGATGAATTCGATGAATGTCATGAATGCAAATCCAAACCATAGACCAATGACGCCACCGATGTCGGAAATCAGTCGGATCAGCTGTACAGAAATAATATAACAGTTCACAAAAGCACATCATTATCATCATCATCATCATCGTAATTGTAAATGGAAATTTGTATAGCGCCGCTTCAACAGCGACTAATCAGAGAGGCTCAGAGCGCTAGTCTAAACGATGTTAAATGTAATTAGGAACAGAATGTTCATCAGTTAGCAAGAAGTCCCGAGACAGAAATCGTAATCTCAATATTTCTACAGCGCGCAAAGAAAGGCGCAGGAATCAGTTAATTTGCAGTGACCTCATCATTCGTGTCATCCGGATTTGTACAGAGGTGGTACCGTAGCCTTCCTCTTGTGTTTTTAGCGAGACACCATCTCCTAGCGTTGATGAGCTCCATCATCCGTCCTTCAGACACTTCGCCCTTGGGCACTCGCATATACCGGAGAGGACAGGGTTATTTGCAGAGGCTTAGTCAAATCAGAATCGATAGGCAAGTAAGGTCAGGATCGGTTCCAGGTCAGTACCAAAGGTCAGGCAAGGTAGACAGTCATACGGCTACGGCTGTGGAAAACGCTATGCATTATGGCTCCTGCACGAATGCAAAGCCCAGCCAACGGGTTCTCATCCAGAGTCGGCAGATGACGCCAAGTTTCGGACTATTACGTCATAAGCTGTTGACTCTGCGAGGGAAGATATATAAATGGGGGCTACAGAATTACAACTGTGGGGGACAATGGAGAAAGAGAGTTGTTAAGCGAATAAACGAGTGGTAAGGTTGAATCCGAGTGTTGTTAGTAGTCCGTAGAGACAGTATAGTCATCATTATCGTCGTCGTCATTGTTGCTTGAGAAGATAAGTGATCCCTCGAAATGTTATATATCTTTATGGTTACTATAAATATCTATGTTTCCGGACTGGATCGGAGGAACAGTTCTATTAATGTTGGTACTCTGGTTTGATGTTTCTTAGACTTTGTTTTCAATAGTAGGCACCACGAAACAGTCATCTATTCCTGACACCGGCTACTTGTCGGCGATGGGTGCAGAGTTACACCCGAAGTAGAAACGATCCTTCAGGAACGAAAGAATTAAGTTAGGAGGATAAATTACGCCTATTTAGTAACTATGTTTCTCAAAAGAGTTTGTTCACGGGTCTCGTAAAGACTAAACTAACCGGATATGAAGGCGACTCTGTAATGGCTTGAAACTGAAAAGTTTCAAAGTATATTTCTAGCGCCAACAGGTTTTCTTTGACCTTTTTCGGGTCGAAAATGTTCACTTTCTGACCAACTTTTGCAACCAGTTTCCGAAGACTAGTTTCCTGCAATAAAAGTCGGCTTCTTAACTGGAATTAAACGAAATCGAAAATAATTAATAGCACAAAGCAAGAGCTAAGTCGCAAGAGTCGCCAATGTTCACAGACCATGGATAAGACTCCGGATTTGTTATTTTATACCGAATGACCTAAAATTTACCTGATGATAGCTCTGGCATAAGTATTCAAAAATTGCGCTATAAAAATCACGATAATTAAGTTTCACATCCTGTGTGTGACAACTTCCGGATTATATTCGGTATGAGTCTTAGCGACGCTTAATCGAAAGACAAAAACAGCTACTTGTAATAAAACTACTCGTAATAATCGCTGTCTCTGTCTGTCTGTCTGTCGGTCTGTCTGTCCATCTATCTATCTATCTGTCTGTCTAACTATCTATCTATTATGTATCTATCGATCTAATATCTTATCAGCGACCATCAACTGATGCCATGAGCATCGTTACAGTAGCGCTATAGATGTTCTTAGATTAGAAAAGCAGACATGCCGGAAGTGATATATAGTTCACTTAAGACAGTTCAGTTCTTTCTTAGCGTCACCTATTGCTGAAACAGTGCATAATGAGTTACACCTATTTCTTACAGGTTTTGATAATTAGGTTCTATTTTGAACCAAAATCCATAAATTAAGTCACTCAGGACAGGCAGACGGCGACGGTGAATGGCTTTGGAATTGAAACAATGAGAAATATAAGAAAATCGGTCAGATATGATGTTTAGTTTTTCTTACCTTCTGTTTATTGTTAGGCCAGACAGCAAGTGAAGTTTTGACTGAGAACTTTTTATCTCTGTACGAAAAAGACGAAGTCTAAACGGTATACATTCATATGAGATGAGGCAAGATATGCAGGACCACTGCTTCCTTAGTTCCACTTAACTTGGTTTTGATGCGCCATCGGTTGATGCCCTGTGCATTAGAAACCGGCGCTACAGAAGCTGCTATTAATTAATTAATTAATTTATTTTTATTTCTACTAAAGAGAATAACACAACAGCAATAATTTCTTTTACCTTTGATCGGCTTAATTAGAACTTTAATCAGTTATTTAATTCTTATTAACCTGCCTAACTCGAATTCCTTATTCCTTTCTTGGAGCGCAGCGTTTTCTGCATCATCGTTATGATAGGTAATATAAGTACCATACAAGTACTGTGATCAAAATACTATAGAAGCTTAAGCATGTCATATGTAAGTAAGTTCAACGGCAAGCATATGGTACTTTCTAAAATCCCATTGCAAATTTTACATACTTGTGTGTTTGAAGACTTAATGGTTTCAACAGACTCTTTAAAGAATGTAGGCCTATTGTGCAAAGCCAATGCATGCAAATAGGCCTTTTAATGTAGGCAGAAGTAGCACAATGAAGACTAAAGTCTATTTAGTTATGTTCAATAGGGTCAAGTTAAGTAGGCCTTTCTTTATGCATGTCGTCGATGTCTGCGTTTTGTTCCTGCTTTACTTCTTCCTTTCATTTGCTATTATCTCTTAACAAGTAAAGGTATCATCAAACACTGTCTTGATGGTACTAATAATACTCGGCTCTGTTTATACACCTTTAAATCGCTTGTTTCGCCGCAATAAATTTTCGTTCAATCACGCGGTGACCCGGTGACCCCAGGCTTATGACTTTAAAATATGGTAAGGTCGACGTTAACGGCCCTGGCAGCCACAAGATGTCGGTAAATACCCGATGTTAATAATATTTAGATGCCTTTAAATCGCTATTTCCAGACGGTATATAATCATCATTTTCGCTCAATCGCTAGTCTGTAAGTATTATTATTCACGTCAAAAAGCACCATTTGGACGTGAAAATTATTTGGGTTACACTTTTCTAGAATTCCTATTTCCATCTACAGTTGCCAGTCAAAAAGTTTTTAATCGCTACTTTATTATCCAGGTAAGTTGAATTTGTAGCGCATGGTTAGGCCGGGCCGTCGATGTCGAATAAATAAATAAAGAACATGATACTCCAATATAGCTTAACTGCACTTAACTCATAAAAATTAGTTAATTAATTAATTAACAATACTCTGGTATGTTTTAATGCACAATGGACAATGTCCTTTAAAGGTTTACATACCTGCACCTAACGGGGCATTGACACAACAGTCGGTCTTCAGCAAATAGTTTTCTTACGTTGTAATTGCAGTCATCTGGAAGATTGCAAACAGAATCGATCTTAAGATGGCGTCGATTTTAAACGCAGAGTGCCATCCTACAGTAGAGCTATGGAAGTTTTTACAATAGAATATTAATATTTTTTCCGAGGTAGGCCTAAGTCTTACCCCTCAGGAACAAAAAATTAAACTAGGATCTGTTAAAAGGTGTCTGGAAAATCACGCCTCGTCCTCAGCAACATTGGAAAACGCGCGACAGAAAGCTATGGTATTATAGCGCTGGAAACAGATAGAAAGGATCTGCTAAAGGAAACTGTCCTCACGTCGTTATTATTATTATTTTTTGCCAGAGGTAAATTTAATCTCTCAGGAACTGAAAAATTACTTAAGGAGCTGTTAAGCGCGCTTATTATTATTACTATTATTATTACTACTACTACTATTACTATTATTTCTGCATTTATTAAGCGCCGCTATCTTATGACTAAGCATCAATCTATGGCGTTTAGCAGTTGTAAGAATAGGATGGCACAGAGCAGAATGCAGTTTTTCGAAATATGAACCAACGAAGCCATAGGAGTCTCCAGGTTAGATTAGATTAGATTAGAATAGATTAGATTCGAACAGAACAAAACAACAAAGAACAGAACAGAGCAGAACTGAATAGAATTGATTAGTTTTGGAATTAATTGCATAGGTGGCATTGGGGCAGATAGGTCTACCCAGTAGTAAATTAGATTGGACTGGATTTAGATTATATTAGGTCAAAATGACCTGCGTATTAGGCCAATAACAAATTAGGTTAGACTGCGATGAATTGATTGGTACCAACGGACCTTGTGTGATGTTAGCCGCTGAGCAGACAGGTACTTGGGCGAAGGTAAACGCTGCAACGTAAGGATCTGAACACTGACATTGTTCAATCACTTGCCGCTGAAAGCACGTCTTTTCACAGGCCTGCTCAGAACAAAGACTTAATTTTTCATTATCCATGTATTTATTAAAAGCATTTCATAGTCGTAATGGTAATCTCGAGGTTTCTTCCGCACCCAAAGAAAGCTAATTCTCGGGAACCAGCTTATTCACAAACGCCTTTTATGGGGTCATTTCACCGGTCTCATGAGACTAGTATATAAAACTCGGTGTAGGCCGAAGAATCTAATGTGGGGCATTTACATAAATTATTCATGTTTTGTTGCTAACGCTAGATCATCCCCCAGAGTTGCGACAGTTTTCTGACCCATCATACAAACTCATCGATGCTCCACCGCTTGCAATTTCTGCTTCGGCCTTTCACTCAAAACTCAAAACATTCCTCTTTCACAGATCATACCCTGACACCCCTTCTTCCTCTTATCTCTCTCCTTTCCAACCCCAAACACCCCCCCCCCCCGTAGCTGCCACGCTGTCTCTCCGTCTGATTTTGGATCTTCACCTGGAACCGAACCATTTTGCCTATCGATTTTGTTTTGACTGAGCGCATGTGAATGAGCTGGTCCCCGCGGCGCGGCTTTCGTTGGGCGCTGTAGAAATCTCGGAATTACGATTACGATCAGACGTAATTCGCTAGACGGCTCTGCAACGCTTTACAACTGCACTCGGTAGACGTCGCTGCAATACTCATTTTCGGTTATGAAAGCTCACAGTTTAAACTGCTTTCTAAAGGCTACTATGTGCATAACTTGCTTACATACTTAAAATTTATGTAGCGCCTTGTAAAGGAGTAATTCTTACAGTGATAGTGTACTCTACTGGGTATTTTTCGGCGTATACATTGCGCTGAGTGTCGTTAAGTACAGCAGTTGTGCAGTTGCTGTATGGCGCCGGTTGTCTACTAATTGCTTTCTACAAAAAGGACAAATGAATAGCAAAATTAAGAGCGAATAAACAACAATAATATCTAGGTAACGGTAATGCACTTATCTATATGCCTGTAATTAGATACTAACAATAATCTGAGAACTTCTATAACGCCACTGTGATAATGCTCAAGGCAGTTGCTCGCTACTAAGAAAGATCGTTGTGCAAGCCAAATTCCATTGTGAGTACGGTCGAAAGCCAAGAAGGGAATCCGAGAAGAAACGGGCAAAGGAGGAAATGAGTCCAGGAAGAGTTGAGTTTTTAGTCGAGGTCTGAAGGCCAAAACAGACTTTGATAGTTGCCGGAAGAGAGTTCCAGAGCTTAAGACCAGCGACTGAAAAGGCAGACCTGCCGAAGTATGAGATTTAGAGGCTTCTCAGAAGCCTCTAAATCGAAGCTCTTTCGAGTAAGGCGTAAACACGACCATAGCAATACAAAGACAGGACACTTTTAAAAACGTACTACATAATAAAAGCCAAGGGTTTCCTCATGAACATCTTTGTGGTGTGCAAGGTCAAGCAAGGTCGCCTTGAACAGCTTAAACCATAAGATGTCGCAAATCACTGTATTGCGCTCTGTTTACACGCCTTTAAAGCGATTTTACCGTCGCTATAATTATATTCCACATCTCATGCAATCTATGTTTAGATAACCGCCAAAAAGAGTCTAGTTCATATATGACGTTTGGTCGACGTTTACGGCCCCAGCAGCCACAAGATGTCGTTAAACACACGACATTACTAATGTTGTAATGCTCAGCTCTGTTGGACACCTTTAAATCGGCTTTTAGTAATATGCGATATATTCCTCATTTTCCTTCAATCGATAGTTTTCTGAATGAAATCTCAATTAACGGGTAAGGCAATACGATGTCGTAAAGCAAAGGATACTACAATTATATAGAATGCCATTTAGGAATTAAGTTCCTACTCCTTGTTTCGCTGCTTATGACGAGCCAGTTTTTGTCTACGAATCTCCTAAGCTACGTCTATAAACGTTCATATGGAGCAATTAAATTGCGCAGATTGCTCGATGCTCCGTGAAGTTGGGCCTACCTGCGTTACAGCGATCGAAGTGAGATACCCGGGGCTGAGAAGGACACCGTCCTCCTCAGGAAATGGCATCTCGTTCTGCGATTGTATCAGGACTATGGCACCCGCCGTGTCTCCAGACTGACTCATATACTCCTCTTGAAGAACGTTCACCCACAGTTTCAGTCCTGTGTAATAAATGCATGTAATTTAGCGTAATGTAAATCGCCGAAACTTAACATAAGCCAAAAGCAACAAAAACATAAAGCGTTTCTCTAAGTTCCAGTTGCGGACTTAGGAGTCCATGAAGGATGGCATGACACGACACGATATGACATGGCATGACAATGCGTTACACTGAAACCTAACATTTTGACAGGGAATGACATCGCCTCGTCATTTAGCCTTTACACGAAATCCTCGATCCGATTATAATTGGAAATTTATATTGCGCCGCTTCAGAGAAACTAATCAGAGGCGCTCAGTGCGCTAGATTAGACGATGTTAGATGTCAATAAGTTCATCAGTTAAGAAGCAAGGCTTAGATAATTAGAAAAAGTTCGAAGAGATGGGCTCCCGCACGCACGCAGAGCTTAGTCAGAGAATTCAACGATGATTCCATGTTCACAGTTCGAGGTTGAGGAACGGCGACGAGCGATGTGGTCTGTCACCCGGTTGCCACACCCTGCAGTTGTAGATGGCATAACGTCCAGTTATCTTTCGAGCTACCAGGTCTGTGGAGGATGGGCATTCGATTAGACATGAGTTCGCTGGGTATATTCCGAATGGAATACGTGGTAAACGATTAAGCTAACGTACATGATTTTCTACAGCGACTGTCTGGCCTCGACCCTGTTCATTTTTCATTGACTTTATCGGGTGAGATCCTTCACTACTGCTGCCGTTTGAATGGGCGCCACGCCATTTACAGTCCCCGTAAACGGACCTTGCTAGCCCGAGATTTAAATCTCTGAAATATAGTCACCGTCGGTATGCGAAGCGGCATCCTCATACACACAGGCGCCTTGAAGTGCGCTTTAACCAATGGAAATAGCAGGCCAGTCAAAGATCGTATTCAGCTGAGATACCATGGCGACGATTTTGACGTCAATGCGTATCAGGCCAACTGAAGCGCCTTGACGTACGCTTTAACTAATGTAGCTAACCCTTCCAGTGAAATATAGTATTCAGCTGAGATACCATGGCGACGATTGTGACGTCAATGTGTGTCAGGCCAAGTGAGGTGCCTTAACATACGCTTTAACCAATGTAGGTAAACACTAGCCACAGAGAGGCGTCTTTTCTATACTTGCCGTGTACTCTTCCTGGGTGTGAAGCGATATATGGGGTGGAACTGTTGGCCCAGCCAGAGTTGAACACGTAACAGTTGCCATGGATCGGGTTGTAGAAATCGACAAAATCCCTAAAGCGTGAGAAGAAACTAACGATATAGGCAAACAAATTTAACGACGGTTTAGCGATTCCTCTTTCATGAAATGTGCCATTTAAAGGTTCTTTACTACAAATAAATGTGGCTGGTTTTGCACGTAGGTCTATACTCTATAGCCTCTTAAAAGATGCAGCTTAAAACAGCTTTAACATTCGAAATGGTAGCTGATTTAGCACAGAAAAATAGCCTATGAAGTTAGGCAGTTCAAACAACTTTTGGCTTTGCAGTGGTAGCTGTTTTGCCAATAGGACAGCCATGTTGTATGCAGTTCAAAACTTTTTAATCGTAAGAAAACATACCTGATCTGGCTATTTATATAGCGTCTGTAAGAACCACACAAGGGCGCTAGGAATCGTGCTTAAGTTACACATCAACGGTAGCTGATTTTATCAGTAGGCCTACTGAATATGGGTTTCAAAACTAGGCTTATTCCACTGTAAGCAGACATAGCTGACCTATTCTAAAACGCTAAAACGTGTTCTTAATTTATACGATTAAGCTAAGTATTTCCGTTAATGTTTATGTAAAATCTATAGGTCCCTTTCGCAACTATTGAATAACGCATTTCTTCAGAGACATGCATACCAGATGGAAAACGTGCGGCACAGAAGTCTATTCGGTAGTGCGCTTGGTCTGTAATCCAACGATTGTGGGTTTGAGCCTTCTGAGCGCACTTTGTGTAACGACTCTATTACAAATATATAGAATGTCATTTATGGCTGAAGCCCCTACTGCTAGTTTCTCTGCTTATGACGAGCCAGTTTTTGATCACACAGACCTGTTTCGCGCCTTAGATCCAGATTTACTGGCCTTTTGGGCGTAATAAGTGAAATAAATAACTTAAAATAATGTTATAATTTGTGATAACTATCTACTTACAGTTGTTTTTGGCATTCGTTTCCATCATACTGGCAGTCGAGAATAAATTCATCTCTCGAGTAACCCATAATAGTCTTGACTTCGTCCGGCAGACTTGCTAGGGTCTCCGTTAGTTTCTGCTTTTCCTGGAAGCTTTCCGTGACGGCCAGCCGTTCCGCAAACCGACTACCGTTCAGTTTGGCGGCCGGCTCAAAGTTTGGCTCTGAGCGGAGGGGAGTGGCAAGTGTTGACGACTGTTCGACTGCACAGTCTGCAGCAGCACCAAGTTGCATCTCACCACAGAACCCGCAGGATCCATCTCCGCTGAGTTGGCTAACTGTCGTGCAACAGCTGCAACAGCAGCCGACGTATGGAGCTTCCGGAAGTGCTGTTTTCGAATGTGCTGTTGATGTTGTTGTTGCTATCCGCGCGTTGTCCGTTGTCACACTGGTAGTTGTCTCAAACTCTGTAGACTTCGTTTCTGTACTAGGGACTTCGTGAGATGTACTGGCAGTTGTGGATACTTGAGGCGTACTGGTCTTAGGTAATGCACTGGCAGTTGTGGATACTTGAGGCATACTTGTCTTATGCAGGGGTGTAGTTAGAGTCACTTTATCATATGTAGTTGGAGTCGCTACTTCATCAGGTCGACTAGACCGAGGCATTGTTATCTCATTCCCCGTGGATTGGGTTGAGGGTAGAGCTGTGGCCATAAACGTGACCTGAGCAGCGGTCGTTGCCTGACTTGTAGTTGGCGGAGTGGTTTGTTTAGTCACCGTTGTAGTCGGGGTTACTTTTGTAGTGCTGGCGGAGGCTGACGAAGTAATAGTAGTAGTAGTAGCTTTTGTTGTCGAAATTGCTTTAGGACTCGTAGTAGCGGACGAAGTAACAGTAGTAGTAGCTTTTGTTGTCGAAGTTGCTTTAGGACTCGTAGTAGCGGACGAAATAACAGTAGTAGTAGCTTTTGTTGTCGAAATTGCTTTAGGACTCGTAGTAGCGGACGAAGTAACAGTAGTAGTAGCTTTTGTTGTCGAAGTTGCTTTAGGACTCGTAGTAGCGGACGAAATAACAGTAGTAGTAGCTTTTGTTGTCGAAGTTGCTTTAGGACTCGTAGTGGATGAGAGTCTAGTTGAGCTCGAAGTCGATGAAGCGACTGTTGTAGTAGTGAAGTGAGCCGTGGTAGACGTAGTGTATGGGTTGTGAGTTGTCAATTGAGGAGTGCTGCCAGTTGTTGTTTTAGTGATGCCCTGAGTTGTTTTAAAAATCGCAGATGTTAACTGGATCTTTCTACTCGATTTTGTCATCTCGGAAGTCGTTGATTGTAATGTGGTTTCATCTGTGTAATTAAGTAATGAATAACCCGTGTTAGATCCAGCAAGGTTATTAAACTGTTTTAATAATAACAGTCTCACTCTTTACACAGTGATGTATTGCTGAAAACAAATGGTGTGGTAAATGGCGTGGTACTCAAAAGCGCATGCGTCACTTGTGACGTTTCTGGTGACGTTTTGGCCACAGCGTCGTCCGGAAGCCAATTGCAGATGAACAATTTTCACCACAGATTCTGCTTATAGTAAGATACAGGATTCATGCAAATTTGGCTGGAGCAGTAGGAAACTGAATTACATAGACAGCGTTGACCGTGATTGGTTGGCTTGCAGTGGTACCACTCACTGATTGGTTGGCTTTAAATAAAACAATTGGTTGCTACTGTTTCCACTCCTAGTTGGGGACTAGAATGCATTGAGCAAGCCCTGACCCAGTTTCCTGTTTTTGATTGAGTGAGCAATCTTTCTCTCAATATATTGTCTTTGGTTTCACGTTTTTTTTAGTTTCTTATTAAATTCACACCATCTAAACCAAAGATTATAGTAGAAAAGAAAAATACACTCAATCGAGAAGCAGAAATTGTGCCAAGGCCTACTCCTATGCATGCTGATCCCAAGTATGTTTGTTTTCTTAACAAACGAGTGCTCGACCGATTCTGTTTTACTGGGCATTGGTTGCTTGACCTGAAACCAACCAATCACTGCATAGGTTTATGGCTGAACCTAGTTTTTCGCTGCGGCCAGCCAAATTTGTTTCAGTGATCTATTTTCCTTTTCTTTGCAATCTTTGTTGGCACCGTACTCACTAGCAGAAATTTTACATATGACGTGTCTGGTGACGTTCGGGTAGGACGTCAGCCAGAGGCCATTTGTAGCTAAGAAGTAGTAGCGGTCCCAATCGACCGTTTCATTCGCCAACGTGTTCATGTAGGTCACGCGATTACCGTCAATCCACCAAATGTGGACGGCAGATGTGCCGTTGGAGCTTACTGGGAAACGAAATAAACCGATCCAGTATTCGTCTCCGTACAGATCGATCCTGTAAAACCAAGCGATAGAAAGATACCAGCTGGAGTAGTGGAAGAGAGGGATGTGAGGTGAGTGACAGGAAAGGGAAGGTAGGAGAGAGGAGAAAAGGCAAGGACAGGGCTTGGGAAAGGGTGGAGAAAGTAGGGGGCCATTCTAGAGACGGGTATCTTTTGATGGGCTTCTTTGTTCAAGTATAAAGTAAATAGCAACATGTGTTGCAATCGTTGACTCACTTGGAATGCAAAGCATGTTTGAACTTAATTTTTACAATTCCAAGCAGAAGTAAAGATTAGAGGTAAGAGTTTTTGTATCTGGCTGCCCTATCGTTGAAACGGCTACGCTGCACAGTTTGCCACTGGGGAGAGAGAGACACAGACACAGACAGATAGACACATAGACAGAGAGACAAAAGCTCTTATTTTGAAAGACAGCCTACATTTTTATGCGATTAAATCCGCTCCTGACAAAATCTAATCAAACTCACGATATGCTGGTGACGAAAACCTGTTCTTGTTCATTCAGTATGCTAACCAAATTCGCTTTATTGTTGCGACAGTATTGGTAAGCGTCAATTAAATCACGGGTGTCATTTTTGTGCGATACATAGTAGCAGAAACCGTTGTAGATTGTCCAGTCAGTCCAGCATAATACTAAAAAGAAGCCCAACTTATGAATAATAAAGTAAAATGTTAAAGTAACACATTACTAACACGCTACTATTGCCACTAAATTTGCAGTAAGCCATGATATGCTTAATCGCAGCAACATACACCAGTCTCACTGTCACACATAAGAACACCACATGATGCGGTGATTTCGTTGGAACTGTAGCATATGAGGCTACACCATTTAGAGAAGAATTGGCGCTACAGGGAAGGACCAAAGTCTTCCTTGAACTATAATACATTACTTACGTGAGGCAGGCATGACATCGTATTAGTTGCATTTAAGTAGCCAGTCCATAATCTTCCTATCCTATATTTTTAATCAGTAAATTACAAGAGGTCTGAACATTCTTCAAATTAAGTTCCGCTGTCTCTTTCTTTTACAAATATGGATTACAAACCCGGAGACCGTCTCTTCCTCATCCTTGGAACACTGGCTTTATTGTCTTTGTTGTTGGTTGCTGTTTTCGTCTTGTTGCTGGGACGAATTGTTTTGCTGCCTGCGTTATCGAGGTTTCTTTTGTTGCTCAGAGGAATGGCTCTGTTTCCTGTGTTGGCAATTACGCTTTTAATGGCTTCATTGTCCGCTTTGTCGACGTGTCTTTTCTTCCTCCCCGTGGCTTTGTTGTTGTTGTTTTTGTTGGTTGTCATGGCTGACTTCTTGACGGGACTCATGTTGCAAATGGTGACTGATGGAAAGACGAGTTGTTCTTCCTGTAGAATTGAGACGCTGACTGTGACGTCGTAGCGTAAGTATTGGTTTATCAGTCCGCGTACGTTGTACACCAATCCGCACATCATCAGCACAATCGCCAACACCCAGAAACAATTCTTTATCGTGCCTGTTAGGGAAGTTTTACAGACAATGGATATTCAAGATGGTTTTTAAAGGTGAAAATCACCATGCGAAATAAATCGCTGTGCAAGTACAACACTGCATACCTTTAAATACTTTTTATACTCTCCAGAAATGTAATCTACAGGTGGACTGAGCACTGGGGTTGAGGTACAAACACGTCCATAGCAAACAAGGACAGAACACATTTTTCAACTTCTAAACTTGCGCTTCTTCTCATTTACCAACCATTAAAGGACGGAAGGATAAATGGGCGCCAGGTGGCGTACTGTTCTTCAGAAGTTCAATCGTTCAAGTGCAAATCCAGAGCTCTGGATTTTCCTTAACTTAGCTGCGCGATTTAATGTCATATCAACCGAACAAAACGATCATGGAAGGTTAAGCATCTAAAGTAACTGGAATATCACAAAGTAGCATATATATATACATACATACATACATACATACATAAGTGTGTGTGTGCTTGCGTGTTTCACTGCTCTTATTTAATTTGTAGCACTCGCGCTGACAACTGACATTGCAAAGCGCCTTGTAAGTGGCTTCCTACCTACGATGTAGTAAGTGCGACTTCAGTAAGTTAGTTAGTAAGTAAGACTTAAGCCGTAGTAAGTACAATTACAGTTGCAATTACAATTACAGTCTGAATCGTAATTAGAATCGTAACGAGAAAAGCAGAAGTAAAGATTAGAGGTAAGAGTTTTAGCAGCTGGCTGTCCCATCGTTGACACGGCTACGCTGCGCTGAGTTTGCCACTGGATAGAGAGAGAGAGAAAGAGAGAGAAAGAGAGAGAGAGAGAGAGAGAGAGAGAGAGAGAGAGAGAGTAAGAGATAGAGCGTGAGAGAGTGTGTGTGTGAGATAGAGATAGATAGATAGATAGATAGATAGATAGATAGATAGATAGATAGATAGATAGATAGATAGATAGATAGATAGATAGAGAGAGAGAGAGAGAGAGAGAGAGAGAGAGAGAGAGAGAGAGAGAGAGAGAGAGAGAGAGAGAGAGAGAGAGAGAGAGAGAGAGAGAGAGAGAGAGAGAGAGAGAGAGAGAGAGAGGACAGTTCGCCCCATGAGGGATTATTGGCAGAAAAATCGACACTGGGGTTTGGTCTACGTACCTCTGGCCTTGCTGAGGTTGGGCAAGCCATGGGCTGTCGTACGGTCCTTTAGTGCCGCCGTGATGCTACGAATGCTCGGCTGATTCAATGAGTTGCCACTCGCATCATCAATCACATCACTCGGCGTCATGAACCTATAAACGGATGTTCGCTTCATCCTGCCAAGGAACAGACAAAAACCAGTGTGGTGCAGGAGTCTCCCTCCAATAGTCTACCCCTCCGGATCTATTTTGGAATCTGTTTTAAAATAAATTCGCAGACTCGTGGACTACATTTTGAAACATAGTATACGGGAAGAAATTGTTTCAACCACCGTTGAAATAAACTCTCCCCGGGAGATTATTCCTTTTATAGATACAAAGTCACATCTCAGTCAAAGTTGTTAACTTTAAGCATCTCGCTTTTACAACTTAATTGTTATACTAGTTATAGGCCTACGTAACAATAATGGCATGAATTTATGGAAAAGTGAAACAAATAAAATGAAAAAAAGTTATCAAAGTAAAGTAATTTTTGGCAGTTTTTATATGATCAGCAGAGAATAAGCAGATTTCTCCCGTAAACGAGTGTTTATGATCTTTAGAATGTTCTACTGGATATTCTTTTTGAATAACACGTCAAATTCAGCCTTATCCACGACAATATTTTTTAACTTTCCAAACATTCGTGTGCCTTATACCATTAAATATCGATTTCACAGCCAAAATATAGACCTATTAACTCCTTATCGAAGTAGCGTTGATATCACCTAAGCTTCTTCAGCTTTTTAAGCTTATTATGCACACGATAACCACAACCAATTATCGTTGATCTAGCATTTATTACCTCCTTGAGTAAAATCAATTCTAGTTCGAATAATTCCTTTCTTCAGCAAAATACTTTAGAAGTCTTTATCTGTCTGATTCTTCTAACGTAATCTCTTATTTCCATTCATTGGTAGTGGCTTCCTAATACGAGCTAATAACCTAACAACCTAAACTGATACCAGTTGAAGCTAGTAGTAGTAGTTGTTGTAGTTCTTGTGCAGAGCGGAAACCGGGGAATCGCATAGTACTACAACCCCACAAACCAGGGCACCGCGGAAACCGGGAAAGTGCCCGTTTTGGAATTCCATTAATTTCTCATTTCTGACATGCAAATTGGGTACCTAAGGTTGAAACTTTGCTTTTTCTGAACCCCCCCCCCCCCCCCCCCCCCCCGTTTTCCGCCCAAATTTCCCGTTTCACTACAACGGTGGTATGTCTAATGCCAGACTGTTCCAAAACGGGGAACCGAATTACCCCGTTTCACGGGATTCTGATGGTCTACTGATCGATGACATCAGGCTTTGCGATTGTAGAAGTAAGTAGGCAAATAGGTAGGCATTGCATATCCATTGATCGCATAAGTAAAAAGCAGTCTATTGGCAAAATTAGTTCGCAAATTTTTTATAGCGTGCGATGTTTTTCTGTATTTTCTGCACAAGTTTAGAACGTCCTAATCTTAAATTAAGAAAGCTAACTGTACGACACTAAGTGAAAGATCCCATATTTATTGCACTTTATCGTAATCGTAAACTCGAGATTTCTACAGCGCCCAACGAAAGCTAAGTCGCGGAGACCAGGTTATACTAGGCGCTCAATCAAGACAAAATCGATAGGCAAGAAGGGTTCGGGTCCAGGTCAAGATCCAAGAGTCAGACAAGCAGGCAGACGGCTACGGTGGATAGTGTTTGGAGTTGGATCTGGAAGATAGATAAGGGAGAGAATAGGAATGAGGATACGCTGAGATATTGCAAGTTCGCCACCAGAATTAATGGCTCTTCACACATCGTACAACCCATCCATCCGACTTACCCAAAACGAGAATTAGTATTTTTACACAAATTAACCTCTCTGCAGCAACACTTGAAACTCCCAATTTCATTGCATTGCACTTCAAGGTAAGAAATACTGGGAATTCACCGCCAAAAAATGACACACTCATACACAGAACAACCAAACACACTATACATTCTACACATACCACTACTCAAAACACCAATAATTATTTTGTAATGCAAACTCACCATTGAAATCGCCTTCTTCAATGCACTGTAAGGTAATGTAATGACGACAATATGCATAGCATCGTCATTAGCAAGCTACTTCAAGTACTGAGACGAGCTGCGTAGCATTGTACTTCACGGTAAGAAATATTGCCAACAGAATCACTTAGTCATTTCTAAGAGAAGCCAAAGAACTGTGCACACCATAAACCCCGTCAGAGTAAACTCACCCTAATATTTACAATTATTTGGTACTTATTTCCTACACAATATTCCAGATTTTTCAAATACCTCTCAATAACTTCTTAGATTTCAGTCAAGTCAGTCATGAAGTAAGATATTCAAAAGAGTACAGAGATGATCAGTAGAATTAAACCAGAAAAGAGTGAACTACTTCTGGTACCAGTGCTGGCCATATTGATTATAATTTTAATAATAGGTTGATATCGAGACGAGTTCCCATAGACAAAACGTGCAGTAATTCATCAGTTGAAGTTCTCCAAAAAAGGCCAAACTTTAAGCCAAACATCAGGATAAAGTTCCATGTTTTACAAGAACACAATTGCAACACACTTTTTTCCATATTAAAATGTCTGTACATTAACAAAATTTTTAGCACATACACATTTGGCATCATAATCATTTGTCAAATTTTACATTCAAGTATATTGATATTCACAACAAAGTTTAAAAGACGATAGACATCATGGAAAAATTATGAAAAATACGATGTCGAATATTCGGATAAAATCGCCGATAGAAACGATGGAAAAATGACGAAAAATACGAGGTCGAATTTTCGGGTAAAATCGCCGATAGAAACGATGGAAAAATGACGAAAAATACGAGGTCGAATTTTCGGGTAAAATCGCCGATAGAAACGATGGAAAAATGACGAAAAATACGAGGTCGAATTTTCGGGTAAAATCGCCGATAGAAACGATGGGAAAATGACGAAAAATACGAGGTCGAATTTTCGGGTAAAATCGCCGATAGAAACGATGGAAAAATGACGAAAAATAAGATGTCAAATTTTCGGGTAAAATCGCCGATAGAAACGATGGAAAAATGACGAAAAATACAAGGTCGAATTTTCGGGCAAAATCGCCGATAGAAACGATGGAAAAATGACGAAAAATGCGAGGTCGAATTTTCGGGTAAAATCGCCGATAGAAACGATGGGAAAATGACGAAAAATACGAGGTCGAATTTTCGGGTAAAATCGCCGATAGAAACGATGGAAAAATGAAGAAAAATACGAGGTCGAATATTCGGGTAAAATCGCCGATAGAAACGATGGAAAAATGACGAAAAATACGAGGTCGAATTTTCGTGTAAAATCGCAGATAGAAACGATGGAAAAATGACGAAAAATACGAGGTCGAATACTCGGGTAAAATCGCCGATGGAAACGACGGAAAATGACGAAAAACACGAGGTCGAATTTTCGAGAAAAATCGCGGTTTCACCCGATTTTATAATCATCTTATTTCTCGACCGTTTTGCAGGTCCCGAGTCGCGGTTAGACCCGATTTTATCAACATCATATTTTTCGAAGTTTTTGCAGGTCCCGAGTCGCGGTTAGGCCCGATTTTATCACCATCATATTTTTCGAAGTTTTTGCAGGTCCCGAGTCGCGGTTAGGCCCGATTTTATCACCATCATATTTTTCGAAGTTTTTGCAGGTCCCGAGTCGCGGTTAGGCCCGATTTTATCACCATCATATTTTTCGAAGTTTTTGCAGGTCCCGAGTCGCGGTTAGGCCCGATTTTATCACCATCATATTTTTCGAAGTTTTTGCAGGTCCCGAGTCGCGGTTAGGCCCGATTTTATCACCATCATATTTTTCGAAGTTTTTGCAGGTCCCGAGTCGCGGTTAGGCCCGATTTTATCACCATCATATTTTTCGAAGTTTTTGCAGGTCCCGAGTCGCGGTTAGGCCCGATTTTATCACCATCATATTTTTCGAAGTTTTTGCAGGTCCCGAGTCGCGGTTACACCCGATTTTATCACCATCATATTTTTCGAAGTTTTTGCAGGTCCCGAGTCGCGGTTAGGCCCGATTTTATCACCATCATATTTTTCGAAGTTTTTGCAGGTCCCGAGTCGCGGTTAGGCCCGATTTTATCACCATCATATTTTTCGAAGTTTTTGCAGGTCCCGAGTCGCGGTTAGGCCCGATTTTATCACCATCATATTTTTCGAAGTTTTTGCAGGTCCCGAGTCGCGGTTAGGCCCGATTTTATCACCATCATATTTTTCGAAGTTTTTGCAGGTCCCGAGTCGCGGTTAGGCCCGATTTTATCACCATCATATTTTTCGAAGTTTTTGCAGGTCCCGAGTCGCGGTTAGGCCCGATTTTATCACCATCATATTTTTCGAAGTTTTTGCAGGTCCCGAGTCGCGGTTAGGCCCGATTTTATCACCATCATATTTTTCGAAGTTTTTGCAGGTCCCGAGTCGCGGTTAGGCCCGATTTTATCACCATCATATTTTTCGAAGTTTTTGCAGGTCCCGAGTCGCGGTTAGGCCCGATTTTATCACCATCATATTTTTCGAAGTTTTTGCAGGTCCCGAGTCGCGGTTAGGCCCGATTTTATCACCATCATATTTTTCGAAGTTTTTGCAGGTCCCGAGTCGCGGTTAGGCCCGATTTTATCACCATCATATTTTTCGAAGTTTTTGCAGGTCCCGAGTCGCGGTTAGGCCCGATTTTATCACCATCATATTTTTCGAAGTTTTTGCAGGTCCCGAGTCGCGGTTAGGCCCGATTTTATCACCATCATATTTTTCGAAGTTTTTGCAGGTCCCGAGTCGCGGTTAGGCCCGATTTTATCACCATCATATTTTTCGAAGTTTTTGCAGGTCCCGAGTCGCGGTTAGGCCCGATTTTATCACCATCATATTTTTCGAAGTTTTTGCAGGTCCCGAGTCGCGGTTAGGCCCGATTTTATCACCATCATATTTTTCGAAGTTTTTGCAGGTCCCGAGTCGCGGTTAGGCCCGATTTTATCACCATCATATTTTTCGAAGTTTTTGCAGGTCCCGAGTCGCGGTTAGGCCCGATTTTATCACCATCATATTTTTCGAAGTTTTTGCAGGTCCCGAGTCGCGGTTAGGCCCGATTTTATCACCATCATATTTTTCGAAGTTTTTGCAGGTCCCGAGTCGCGGTTAGGCCCGATTTTATCACCATCATATTTTTCGAAGTTTTTGCAGGTCCCGAGTCGCGGTTAGGCCCGATTTTATCACCATCATATTTTTCGAAGTTTTTGCAGGTCCCGAGTCGCGGTTAGGCCCGATTTTATCACCATCATATTTTTCGAAGTTTTTGCAGGTCCCGAGTCGCGGTTAGGCCCGATTTTATCACCATCATATTTTTCGAAGTTTTTGCAGGTCCCGAGTCGCGGTTAGGCCCGATTTTATCACCATCATATTTTTCGAAGTTTTTGCAGGTCCCGAGTCGCGGTTAGGCCCGATTTTATCACCATCATATTTTTCGAAGTTTTTGCAGGTCCCGAGTCGCGGTTAGGCCCGATTTTATCACCATCATATTTTTCGAAGTTTTTGCAGGTCCCGAGTCGCGGTTAGGCCCGATTTTATCACCATCATATTTTTCGAAGTTTTTGCAGGTCCCGAGTCGCGGTTAGGCCCGATTTTATCACCATCATATTTTTCGAAGTTTTTGCAGGTCCCGAGTCGCGGTTAGGCCCGATTTTATCACCATCATATTTTTCGAAGTTTTTGCAGGTCCCGAGTCGCGGTTAGGCCCGATTTTATCACCATCATATTTTTCGAAGTTTTTGCAGGTCCCGAGTCGCGGTTAGGCCCGATTTTATCACCATCATATTTTTCGAAGTTTTTGCAGGTCCCGAGTCGCGGTTAGGCCCGATTTTATCACCATCATATTTTTCGAAGTTTTTGCAGGTCCCGAGTCGCGGTTAGGCCCGATTTTATCACCATCATATTTTTCGAAGTTTTTGCAGGTCCCGAGTCGCGGTTAGGCCCGATTTTATCACCATCATATTTTTCGAAGTTTTTGCAGGTCCCGAGTCGCGGTTAGGCCCGATTTTATCACCATCATATTTTTCGAAGTTTTTGCAGGTCCCGAGTCGCGGTTAGGCCCGATTTTATCACCATCATATTTTTCGAAGTTTTTGCAGGTCCCGAGTCGCGTTTTCAATCGGCTTTATCACCATCATATTTTTCGAAGTTTTTGCAGGTCCCGAGTCGCGGTTAGGCCCGATTTTATCACCATCATATTTTTCGAAGTTTTTGCAGGTCCCGAGTCGCGGTTAGGCCCGATTTTATCACCATCATATTTTTCGAAGTTTTTGCAGGTCCCGAGTCGCGGTTAGGCCCGATTTTATCACCATCATATTTTTCGAAGTTTTTGCAGGTCCCGAGTCGCGGTTAGGCCCGATTTTATCACCATCATATTTTTCGAAGTTTTTGCAGGTCCCGAGTCGCGGTTAGGCCCGATTTTATCACCATCATATTTTTCGAAGTTTTTGCAGGTCCCGAGTCGCGGTTAGGCCCGATTTTATCACCATCATATTTTTCGAAGTTTTTGCAGGTCCCGAGTCGCGGTTAGGCCCGATTTTATCACCATCATATTTTTCGAAGTTTTGCAGGTCCCGAGTCGCGGTTAGGCCCGATTTTATCACCATCATATTTTTCGAAGTTTTTGCAGGTCCCGAGTCGCGGTTAGGCCCGATTTTATCACCATCATATTTTTCGAAGTTTTTGCAGGTCCCGAGTCGCGGTTAGGCCCGATTTTATCACCATCATATTTTTCGAAGTTTTTGCAGGTCCCGAGTCGCGGTTAGGCCCGATTTTATCACCATCATATTTTTCGAAGTTTTTGCAGGTCCCGAGTCGCGGTTAGGCCCGATTTTATCACCATCATATTTTTCGAAGTTTTTGCAGGTCCCGAGTCGCGGTTAGACCCGATTTTATCACCATCATATTTTTCGAAGTTTTTGCAGGTCCCGAGTCGCGGTTAGGCCCGATTTTATCACCATCATATTTTTCGAAGTTTTTGCAGGTCCCGAGTCGCGGTTAGGCCCGATTTTATCACCATCATATTTTTCGAAGTTTTTGCAGGTCCCGAGTCGCGGTTAGGCCCGATTTTATCACCATCATATTTTTCGAAGTTTTTGCAGGTCCCGAGTCGCGGTTAGGCCCGATTTTATCACCATCATATTTTTCGAAGTTTTTGCAGGTCCCGAGTCGCGGTTAGGCCCGATTTTATCACCATCATATTTTTCGAAGTTTTTGCAGGTCCCGAGTCGCGGTTAGGCCCGATTTTATCACCATCATATTTTTCGAAGTTTTTGCAGGTCCCGAGTCGCGGTTAGGCCCGATTTTATCACCATCATATTTTTCGAAGTTTTTGCAGGTCCCGAGTCGCGGTTAGGCCCGATTTTATCACCATCATATTTTTCGAAGTTTTTGCAGGTCCCGAGTCGCGGTTAGGCCCGATTTTATCACCATCATATTTTTCGAAGTTTTTGCAGGTCCCGAGTCGCGGTTAGGCCCGATTTTATCACCATCATATTTTTCGAAGTTTTTGCAGGTCCCGAGTCGCGGTTAGGCCCGATTTTATCACCATCATATTTTTCGAAGTTTTTGCAGGTCCCGAGTCGCGGTTAGGCCCGATTTTATCACCATCATATTTTTCGAAGTTTTTGCAGGTCCCGAGTCGCGGTTAGGCCCGATTTTATCACCATCATATTTTTCGAAGTTTTTGCAGGTCCCGAGTCGCGGTTAGGCCCGATTTTATCACCATCATATTTTTCGAAGTTTTTGCAGGTCCCGAGTCGCGGTTAGGCCCGATTTTATCACCATCATATTTTTCGAAGTTTTTGCAGGTCCCGAGTCGCGGTTAGGCCCGATTTTATCACCATCATATTTTTCGAAGTTTTTGCAGGTCCCGAGTCGCGGTTAGGCCCGATTTTATCACCATCATATTTTTCGAAGTTTTTGCAGGTCCCGAGTCGCGGTTAGGCCCGATTTTATCACCATCATATTTTTCGAAGTTTTTGCAGGTCCCGAGTCGCGGTTAGGCCCGATTTTATCACCATCATATTTTTCGAAGTTTTTGCAGGTCCCGAGTCGCGGTTAGGCCCGATTTTATCACCATCATATTTTTCGAAGTTTTTGCAGGTCCCGAGTCGCGGTTAGGCCCGATTTTATCACCATCATATTTTTCGAAGTTTTTGCAGGTCCCGAGTCGCGGTTAGGCCCGATTTTATCACCATCATATTTTTCGAAGTTTTTGCAGGTCCCGAGTCGCGGTTAGGCCCGATTTTATCACCATCATATTTTTCGAAGTTTTTGCAGGTCCCGAGTCGCGGTTAGGCCCGATTTTATCACCATCATATTTTTCGAAGTTTTTGCAGGTCCCGAGTCGCGGTTAGGCCCGATTTTATCACCATCATATTTTTCGAAGTTTTTGCAGGTCCCGAGTCGCGGTTAGGCCCGATTTTATCACCATCATATTTTTCGAAGTTTTTGCAGGTCCCGAGTCGCGGTTAGGCCCGATTTTATCACCATCATATTTTTCGAAGTTTTTGCAGGTCCCGAGTCGCGGTTAGGCCCGATTTTATCACCATCATATTTTTCGAAGTTTTTGCAGGTCCCGAGTCGCGGTTAGGCCCGATTTTATCACCATCATATTTTTCGAAGTTTTTGCAGGTCCCGAGTCGCGGTTAGGCCCGATTTTATCACCATCATATTTTTCGAAGTTTTTGCAGGTCCCGAGTCGCGGTTAGGCCCGATTTTATCACCATCATATTTTTCGAAGTTTTTGCAGGTCCCGAGTCGCGGTTAGGCCCGATTTTATCACCATCATATTTTTCGAAGTTTTTGCAGGTCCCGAGTCGCGGTTAGGCCCGATTTTATCACCATCATATTTTTCGAAGTTTTTGCAGGTCCCGAGTCGCGGTTAGGCCCGATTTTATCACCATCATATTTTTCGAAGTTTTTGCAGGTCCCGAGTCGCGGTTAGGCCCGATTTTATCACCATCATATTTTTCGAAGTTTTTGCAGGTCCCGAGTCGCGGTTAGGCCCGATTTTATCACCATCATATTTTTCGAAGTTTTTGCAGGTCCCGAGTCGCGGTTAGGCCCGATTTTATCACCATCATATTTTTCGAAGTTTTTGCAGGTCCCGAGTCGCGTTTTCAATCGGATTTTATCACCATCATATTTTTCGAAGTTTTTGCAGGTCCCGAGTCGCGGTTAGGCCCGATTTTATCACCATCATATTTTTCGAAGTTTTTGCAGGTCCCGAGTCGCGGTTAGGCCCGATTTTATCACCATCATATTTTTCGAAGTTTTTGCAGGTCCCGAGTCGCGGTTAGGCCCGATTTTATCACCATCATATTTTTCGAAGTTTTTGCAGGTCCCGAGTCGCGGTTAGGCCCGATTTTATCACCATCATATTTTTCGAAGTTTTTGCAGGTCCCGAGTCGCGGTTAGGCCCGATTTTATCACCATCATATTTTTCGAAGTTTTTGCAGGTCCCGAGTCGCGGTTAGGCCCGATTTTATCACCATCATATTTTTCGAAGTTTTTGCAGGTCCCGAGTCGCGGTTAGGCCCGATTTTATCACCATCATATTTTTCGAAGTTTTTGCAGGTCCCGAGTCGCGGTTAGGCCCGATTTTATCACCATCATATTTTTCGAAGTTTTTGCAGGTCCCGAGTCGCGGTTAGGCCCGATTTTATCACCATCATATTTTTCGAAGTTTTTGCAGGTCCCGAGTCGCGGTTAGGCCCGATTTTATCACCATCATATTTTTCGAAGTTTTTGCAGGTCCCGAGTCGCGGTTAGGCCCGATTTTATCACCATCATATTTTTCGAAGTTTTTGCAGGTCCCGAGTCGCGGTTAGGCCCGATTTTATCACCATCATATTTTTCGAAGTTTTTGCAGGTCCCGAGTCGCGGTTAGACCCGATTTTATCACCATCATATTTTTCGAAGTTTTTGCAGGTCCCGAGTCGCGGTTAGGCCCGATTTTATCACCATCATATTTTTCGAAGTTTTTGCAGGTCCCGAGTCGCGGTTAGGCCCGATTTTATCACCATCATATTTTTCGAAGTTTTTGCAGGTCCCGAGTCGCGGTTAGGCCCGATTTTATCACCATCATATTTTTCGAAGTTTTTGCAGGTCCCGAGTCGCGGTTAGGCCCGATTTTATCACCATCATATTTTTCGAAGTTTTTGCAGGTCCCGAGTCGCGGTTAGGCCCGATTTTATCACCATCATATTTTTCGAAGTTTTTGCAGGTCCCGAGTCGCGGTTAGGCCCGATTTTATCACCATCATATTTTTCGAAGTTTTTGCAGGTCCCGAGTCGCGGTTAGGCCCGATTTTATCACCATCATATTTTTCGAAGTTTTTGCAGGTCCCGAGTCGCGGTTAGGCCCGATTTTATCACCATCATATTTTTCGAAGTTTTTGCAGGTCCCGAGTCGCGGTTAGGCCCGATTTTATCACCATCATATTTTTCGAAGTTTTTGCAGGTCCCGAGTCGCGGTTAGGCCCGATTTTATCACCATCATATTTTTCGAAGTTTTTGCAGGTCCCGAGTCGCGGTTAGGCCCGATTTTATCACCATCATATTTTTCGAAGTTTTTGCAGGTCCCGAGTCGCGGTTAGGCCCGATTTTATCACCATCATATTTTTCGAAGTTTTTGCAGGTCCCGAGTCGCGGTTAGGCCCGATTTTATCACCATCATATTTTTCGAAGTTTTTGCAGGTCCCGAGTCGCGGTTAGGCCCGATTTTATCACCATCATATTTTTCGAAGTTTTTGCAGGTCCCGAGTCGCGGTTAGGCCCGATTTTATCACCATCATATTTTTCGAAGTTTTTGCAGGTCCCGAGTCGCGGTTAGGCCCGATTTTATCACCATCATATTTTTCGAAGTTTTTGCAGGTCCCGAGTCGCGGTTAGGCCCGATTTTATCACCATCATATTTTTCGAAGTTTTTGCAGGTCCCGAGTCGCGGTTAGGCCCGATTTTATCACCATCATATTTTTCGAAGTTTTTGCAGGTCCCGAGTCGCGGTTAGGCCCGATTTTATCACCATCATATTTTTCGAAGTTTTTGCAGGTCCCGAGTCGCGGTTAGGCCCGATTTTATCACCATCATATTTTTCGAAGTTTTTGCAGGTCCCGAGTCGCGGTTAGGCCCGATTTTATCACCATCATATTTTTCGAAGTTTTTGCAGGTCCCGAGTCGCGGTTAGGCCCGATTTTATCACCATCATATTTTTCGAAGTTTTTGCAGGTCCCGAGTCGCGGTTAGGCCCGATTTTATCACCATCATATTTTTCGAAGTTTTTGCAGGTCCCGAGTCGCGGTTAGGCCCGATTTTATCACCATCATATTTTTCGAAGTTTTTGCAGGTCCCGAGTCGCGGTTAGGCCCGATTTTATCACCATCATATTTTTCGAAGTTTTTGCAGGTCCCGAGTCGCGGTTAGGCCCGATTTTATCACCATCATATTTTTCGAAGTTTTTGCAGGTCCCGAGTCGCGGTTAGGCCCGATTTTATCACCATCATATTTTTCGAAGTTTTTGCAGGTCCCGAGTCGCGGTTAGGCCCGATTTTATCACCATCATATTTTTCGAAGTTTTTGCAGGTCCCGAGTCGCGGTTAGGCCCGATTTTATCACCATCATATTTTTCGAAGTTTTTGCAGGTCCCGAGTCGCGGTTAGGCCCGATTTTATCACCATCATATTTTTCGAAGTTTTTGCAGGTCCCGAGTCGCGGTTAGGCCCGATTTTATCACCATCATATTTTTCGAAGTTTTTGCAGGTCCCGAGTCGCGGTTAGGCCCGATTTTATCACCATCATATTTTTCGAAGTTTTTGCAGGTCCCGAGTCGCGGTTAGGCCCGATTTTATCACCATCATATTTTTCGAAGTTTTTGCAGGTCCCGAGTCGCGGTTAGGCCCGATTTTATCACCATCATATTTTTCGAAGTTTTTGCAGGTCCCGAGTCGCGGTTAGGCCCGATTTTATCACCATCATATTTTTCGAAGTTTTTGCAGGTCCCGAGTCGCGGTTAGGCCCGATTTTATCACCATCATATTTTTCGAAGTTTTTGCAGGTCCCGAGTCGCGGTTAGGCCCGATTTTATCACCATCATATTTTTCGAAGTTTTTGCAGGTCCCGAGTCGCGGTTAGGCCCGATTTTATCACCATCATATTTTTCGAAGTTTTTGCAGGTCCCGAGTCGCGGTTAGGCCCGATTTTATCACCATCATATTTTTCGAAGTTTTTGCAGGTCCCGAGTCGCGGTTAGGCCCGATTTTATCACCATCATATTTTTCGAAGTTTTTGCAGGTCCCGAGTCGCGGTTAGGCCCGATTTTATCACCATCATATTTTTCGAAGTTTTTGCAGGTCCCGAGTCGCGGTTAGGCCCGATTTTATCACCATCATATTTTTCGAAGTTTTTGCAGGTCCCGAGTCGCGGTTAGGCCCGATTTTATCACCATCATATTTTTCGAAGTTTTTGCAGGTCCCGAGTCGCGGTTAGGCCCGATTTTATCACCATCATATTTTTCGAAGTTTTTGCAGGTCCCGAGTCGCGGTTAGGCCCGATTTTATCACCATCATATTTTTCGAAGTTTTTGCAGGTCCCGAGTCGCGGTTAGGCCCGATTTTATCACCATCATATTTTTCGAAGTTTTTGCAGGTCCCGAGTCGCGGTTAGGCCCGATTTTATCACCATCATATTTTTCGAAGTTTTTGCAGGTCCCGAGTCGCGGTTAGGCCCGATTTTATCACCATCATATTTTTCGAAGTTTTTGCAGGTCCCGAGTCGCGGTTAGGCCCGATTTTATCACCATCATATTTTTCGAAGTTTTTGCAGGTCCCGAGTCGCGGTTAGGCCCGATTTTATCACCATCATATTTTTCGAAGTTTTTGCAGGTCCCGAGTCGCGGTTAGGCCCGATTTTATCACCATCATATTTTTCGAAGTTTTTGCAGGTCCCGAGTCGCGGTTAGGCCCGATTTTATCACCATCATATTTTTCGAAGTTTTTGCAGGTCCCGAGTCGCGGTTAGGCCCGATTTTATCACCATCATATTTTTCGAAGTTTTTGCAGGTCCCGAGTCGCGGTTAGGCCCGATTTTATCACCATCATATTTTTCGAAGTTTTTGCAGGTCCCGAGTCGCGGTTAGGCCCGATTTTATCACCATCATATTTTTCGAAGTTTTTGCAGGTCCCGAGTCGCGGTTAGGCCCGATTTTATCACCATCATATTTTTCGAAGTTTTTGCAGGTCCCGAGTCGCGGTTAGGCCCGATTTTATCACCATCATATTTTTCGAAGTTTTTGCAGGTCCCGAGTCGCGGTTAGGCCCGATTTTATCACCATCATATTTTTCGAAGTTTTTGCAGGTCCCGAGTCGCGGTTAGGCCCGATTTTATCACCATCATATTTTTCGAAGTTTTTGCAGGTCCCGAGTCGCGGTTAGGCCCGATTTTATCACCATCATATTTTTCGAAGTTTTTGCAGGTCCCGAGTCGCGGTTAGGCCCGATTTTATCACCATCATATTTTTCGAAGTTTTTGCAGGTCCCGAGTCGCGGTTAGGCCCGATTTTATCACCATCATATTTTTCGAAGTTTTTGCAGGTCCCGAGTCGCGGTTAGGCCCGATTTTATCACCATCATATTTTTCGAAGTTTTTGCAGGTCCCGAGTCGCGGTTAGGCCCGATTTTATCACCATCATATTTTTCGAAGTTTTTGCAGGTCCCGAGTCGCGGTTAGGCCCGATTTTATCACCATCATATTTTTCGAAGTTTTTGCAGGTCCCGAGTCGCGGTTAGGCCCGATTTTATCACCATCATATTTTTCGAAGTTTTTGCAGGTCCCGAGTCGCGGTTAGGCCCGATTTTATCACCATCATATTTTTCGAAGTTTTTGCAGGTCCCGAGTCGCGGTTAGGCCCGATTTTATCACCATCATATTTTTCGAAGTTTTTGCAGGTCCCGAGTCGCGGTTAGGCCCGATTTTATCACCATCATATTTTTCGAAGTTTTTGCAGGTCCCGAGTCGCGGTTAGGCCCGATTTTATCACCATCATATTTTTCGAAGTTTTTGCAGGTCCCGAGTCGCGGTTAGGCCCGATTTTATCACCATCATATTTTTCGAAGTTTTTGCAGGTCCCGAGTCGCGGTTAGGCCCGATTTTATCACCATCATATTTTTCGAAGTTTTTGCAGGTCCCGAGTCGCGGTTAGGCCCGATTTTATCACCATCATATTTTTCGAAGTTTTTGCAGGTCCCGAGTCGCGGTTAGGCCCGATTTTATCACCATCATATTTTTCGAAGTTTTTGCAGGTCCCGAGTCGCGGTTAGGCCCGATTTTATCACCATCATATTTTTCGAAGTTTTTGCAGGTCCCGAGTCGCGGTTAGGCCCGATTTTATCACCATCATATTTTTCGAAGTTTTTGCAGGTCCCGAGTCGCGGTTAGGCCCGATTTTATCACCATCATATTTTTCGAAGTTTTTGCAGGTCCCGAGTCGCGGTTAGGCCCGATTTTATCACCATCATATTTTTCGAAGTTTTTGCAGGTCCCGAGTCGCGGTTAGGCCCGATTTTATCACCATCATATTTTTCGAAGTTTTTGCAGGTCCCGAGTCGCGGTTAGGCCCGATTTTATCACCATCATATTTTTCGAAGTTTTTGCAGGTCCCGAGTCGCGGTTAGGCCCGATTTTATCACCATCATATTTTTCGAAGTTTTTGCAGGTCCCGAGTCGCGGTTAGGCCCGATTTTATCACCATCATATTTTTCGAAGTTTTTGCAGGTCCCGAGTCGCGGTTAGGCCCGATTTTATCACCATCATATTTTTCGAAGTTTTTGCAGGTCCCGAGTCGCGGTTAGGCCCGATTTTATCACCATCATATTTTTCGAAGTTTTTGCAGGTCCCGAGTCGCGGTTAGGCCCGATTTTATCACCATCATATTTTTCGAAGTTTTTGCAGGTCCCGAGTCGCGGTTAGGCCCGATTTTATCACCATCATATTTTTCGAAGTTTTTGCAGGTCCCGAGTCGCGGTTAGGCCCGATTTTATCACCATCATATTTTTCGAAGTTTTTGCAGGTCCCGAGTCGCGGTTAGGCCCGATTTTATCACCATCATATTTTTCGAAGTTTTTGCAGGTCCCGAGTCGCGGTTAGGCCCGATTTTATCACCATCATATTTTTCGAAGTTTTTGCAGGTCCCGAGTCGCGGTTAGGCCCGATTTTATCACCATCATATTTTTCGAAGTTTTTGCAGGTCCCGAGTCGCGGTTAGGCCCGATTTTATCACCATCATATTTTTCGAAGTTTTTGCAGGTCCCGAGTCGCGGTTAGGCCCGATTTTATCACCATCATATTTTTCGAAGTTTTTGCAGGTCCCGAGTCGCGGTTAGGCCCGATTTTATCACCATCATATTTTTCGAAGTTTTTGCAGGTCCCGAGTCGCGGTTAGGCCCGATTTTATCACCATCATATTTTTCGAAGTTTTTGCAGGTCCCGAGTCGCGGTTAGGCCCGATTTTATCACCATCATATTTTTCGAAGTTTTTGCAGGTCCCGAGTCGCGGTTAGGCCCGATTTTATCACCATCATATTTTTCGAAGTTTTTGCAGGTCCCGAGTCGCGGTTAGGCCCGATTTTATCACCATCATATTTTTCGAAGTTTTTGCAGGTCCCGAGTCGCGGTTAGGCCCGATTTTATCACCATCATATTTTTCGAAGTTTTTGCAGGTCCCGAGTCGCGGTTAGGCCCGATTTTATCACCATCATATTTTTCGAAGTTTTTGCAGGTCCCGAGTCGCGGTTAGGCCCGATTTTATCACCATCATATTTTTCGAAGTTTTTGCAGGTCCCGAGTCGCGGTTAGGCCCGATTTTATCACCATCATATTTTTCGAAGTTTTTGCAGGTCCCGAGTCGCGGTTAGGCCCGATTTTATCACCATCATATTTTTCGAAGTTTTTGCAGGTCCCGAGTCGCGGTTAGGCCCGATTTTATCACCATCATATTTTTCGAAGTTTTTGCAGGTCCCGAGTCGCGGTTAGGCCCGATTTTATCACCATCATATTTTTCGAAGTTTTTGCAGGTCCCGAGTCGCGGTTAGGCCCGATTTTATCACCATCATATTTTTCGAAGTTTTTGCAGGTCCCGAGTCGCGGTTAGGCCCGATTTTATCACCATCATATTTTTCGAAGTTTTTGCAGGTCCCGAGTCGCGGTTAGGCCCGATTTTATCACCATCATATTTTTCGAAGTTTTTGCAGGTCCCGAGTCGCGGTTAGGCCCGATTTTATCACCATCATATTTTTCGAAGTTTTTGCAGGTCCCGAGTCGCGGTTAGGCCCGATTTTATCACCATCATATTTTTCGAAGTTTTTGCAGGTCCCGAGTCGCGGTTAGGCCCGATTTTATCACCATCATATTTTTCGAAGTTTTTGCAGGTCCCGAGTCGCGGTTAGGCCCGATTTTATCACCATCATATTTTTCGAAGTTTTTGCAGGTCCCGAGTCGCGGTTAGGCCCGATTTTATCACCATCATATTTTTCGAAGTTTTTGCAGGTCCCGAGTCGCGGTTAGGCCCGATTTTATCACCATCATATTTTTCGAAGTTTTTGCAGGTCCCGAGTCGCGGTTAGGCCCGATTTTATCACCATCATATTTTTCGAAGTTTTTGCAGGTCCCGAGTCGCGGTTAGGCCCGATTTTATCACCATCATATTTTTCGAAGTTTTTGCAGGTCCCGAGTCGCGGTTAGGCCCGATTTTATCACCATCATATTTTTCGAAGTTTTTGCAGGTCCCGAGTCGCGGTTAGGCCCGATTTTATCACCATCATATTTTTCGAAGTTTTTGCAGGTCCCGAGTCGCGGTTAGGCCCGATTTTATCACCATCATATTTTTCGAAGTTTTTGCAGGTCCCGAGTCGCGGTTAGGCCCGATTTTATCACCATCATATTTTTCGAAGTTTTTGCAGGTCCCGAGTCGCGGTTAGGCCCGATTTTATCACCATCATATTTTTCGAAGTTTTTGCAGGTCCCGAGTCGCGGTTAGGCCCGATTTTATCACCATCATATTTTTCGAAGTTTTTGCAGGTCCCGAGTCGCGGTTAGGCCCGATTTTATCACCATCATATTTTTCGAAGTTTTTGCAGGTCCCGAGTCGCGGTTAGGCCCGATTTTATCACCATCATATTTTTCGAAGTTTTTGCAGGTCCCGAGTCGCGGTTAGGCCCGATTTTATCACCATCATATTTTTCGAAGTTTTTGCAGGTCCCGAGTCGCGGTTAGGCCCGATTTTATCACCATCATATTTTTCGAAGTTTTTGCAGGTCCCGAGTCGCGGTTAGGCCCGATTTTATCACCATCATATTTTTCGAAGTTTTTGCAGGTCCCGAGTCGCGGTTAGGCCCGATTTTATCACCATCATATTTTTCGAAGTTTTTGCAGGTCCCGAGTCGCGGTTAGGCCCGATTTTATCACCATCATATTTTTCGAA
Organism: Norana najaformis; assembly: GCA_964023275.1. NCBI lineage: Eukaryota > Metazoa > Annelida > Clitellata > Crassiclitellata > Hormogastridae > Norana > Norana najaformis. Next base: position 27,162,513 of record OZ029920.1, read on the forward strand.
GTTTTTGCAGGTCCCGAGTCGCGGTTAGGCCCGATTTTATCACCATCATATTTTTCGAAGTTTTTGCAGGTCCCGAGTCGCGGTTAGGCCCGATTTTATCACCATCATATTTTTCGAAGTTTTTGCAGGTCCCGAGTCGCGGTTAGGCCCGATTTTATCACCATCATATTTTTCGAAGTTTTTGCAGGTCCCGAGTCGCGGTTAGGCCCGATTTTATCACCATCATATTTTTCGAAGTTTTTGCAGGTCCCGAGTCGCGGTTAGGCCCGATTTTATCACCATCATATTTTTCGAAGTTTTTGCAGGTCCCGAGTCGCGGTTAGGCCCGATTTTATCACCATCATATTTTTCGAAGTTTTTGCAGGTCCCGAGTCGCGGTTAGGCCCGATTTTATCACCATCATATTTTTCGAAGTTTTTGCAGGTCCCGAGTCGCGGTTAGGCCCGATTTTATCACCATCATATTTTTCGAAGTTTTTGCAGGTCCCGAGTCGCGGTTAGGCCCGATTTTATCACCATCATATTTTTCGAAGTTTTTGCAGGTCCCGAGTCGCGGTTAGGCCCGATTTTATCACCATCATATTTTTCGAAGTTTTTGCAGGTCCCGAGTCGCGGTTAGGCCCGATTTTATCACCATCATATTTTTCGAAGTTTTTGCAGGTCCCGAGTCGCGGTTAGGCCCGATTTTATCACCATCATATTTTTCGAAGTTTTTGCAGGTCCCGAGTCGCGGTTAGGCCCGATTTTATCACCATCATATTTTTCGAAGTTTTTGCAGGTCCCGAGTCGCGGTTAGGCCCGATTTTATCACCATCATATTTTTCGAAGTTTTTGCAGGTCCCGAGTCGCGGTTAGGCCCGATTTTATCACCATCATATTTTTCGAAGTTTTTGCAGGTCCCGAGTCGCGGTTAGGCCCGATTTTATCACCATCATATTTTTCGAAGTTTTTGCAGGTCCCGAGTCGCGGTTAGGCCCGATTTTATCACCATCATATTTTTCGAAGTTTTTGCAGGTCCCGAGTCGCGGTTAGGCCCGATTTTATCACCATCATATTTTTCGAAGTTTTTGCAGGTCCCGAGTCGCGGTTAGGCCCGATTTTATCACCATCATATTTTTCGAAGTTTTTGCAGGTCCCGAGTCGCGGTTAGGCCCGATTTTATCACCATCATATTTTTCGAAGTTTTTGCAGGTCCCGAGTCGCGGTTAGGCCCGATTTTATCACCATCATATTTTTCGAAGTTTTTGCAGGTCCCGAGTCGCGGTTAGGCCCGATTTTATCACCATCATATTTTTCGAAGTTTTTGCAGGTCCCGAGTCGCGGTTAGGCCCGATTTTATCACCATCATATTTTTCGAAGTTTTTGCAGGTCCCGAGTCGCGGTTAGGCCCGATTTTATCACCATCATATTTTTCGAAGTTTTTGCAGGTCCCGAGTCGCGGTTAGGCCCGATTTTATCACCATCATATTTTTCGAAGTTTTTGCAGGTCCCGAGTCGCGGTTAGGCCCGATTTTATCACCATCATATTTTTCGAAGTTTTTGCAGGTCCCGAGTCGCGGTTAGGCCCGATTTTATCACCATCATATTTTTCGAAGTTTTTGCAGGTCCCGAGTCGCGGTTAGGCCCGATTTTATCACCATCATATTTTTCGAAGTTTTTGCAGGTCCCGAGTCGCGGTTAGGCCCGATTTTATCACCATCATATTTTTCGAAGTTTTTGCAGGTCCCGAGTCGCGGTTAGGCCCGATTTTATCACCATCATATTTTTCGAAGTTTTTGCAGGTCCCGAGTCGCGGTTAGGCCCGATTTTATCACCATCATATTTTTCGAAGTTTTTGCAGGTCCCGAGTCGCGGTTAGGCCCGATTTTATCACCATCATATTTTTCGAAGTTTTTGCAGGTCCCGAGTCGCGGTTAGGCCCGATTTTATCACCATCATATTTTTCGAAGTTTTTGCAGGTCCCGAGTCGCGGTTAGGCCCGATTTTATCACCATCATATTTTTCGAAGTTTTTGCAGGTCCCGAGTCGCGGTTAGGCCCGATTTTATCACCATCATATTTTTCGAAGTTTTTGCAGGTCCCGAGTCGCGGTTAGGCCCGATTTTATCACCATCATATTTTTCGAAGTTTTTGCAGGTCCCGAGTCGCGGTTAGGCCCGATTTTATCACCATCATATTTTTCGAAGTTTTTGCAGGTCCCGAGTCGCGGTTAGGCCCGATTTTATCACCATCATATTTTTCGAAGTTTTTGCAGGTCCCGAGTCGCGGTTAGGCCCGATTTTATCACCATCATATTTTTCGAAGTTTTTGCAGGTCCCGAGTCGCGGTTAGGCCCGATTTTATCACCATCATATTTTTCGAAGTTTTTGCAGGTCCCGAGTCGCGGTTAGGCCCGATTTTATCACCATCATATTTTTCGAAGTTTTTGCAGGTCCCGAGTCGCGGTTAGGCCCGATTTTATCACCATCATATTTTTCGAAGTTTTTGCAGGTCCCGAGTCGCGGTTAGGCCCGATTTTATCACCATCATATTTTTCGAAGTTTTTGCAGGTCCCGAGTCGCGGTTAGGCCCGATTTTATCACCATCATATTTTTCGAAGTTTTTGCAGGTCCCGAGTCGCGGTTAGGCCCGATTTTATCACCATCATATTTTTCGAAGTTTTTGCAGGTCCCGAGTCGCGGTTAGGCCCGATTTTATCACCATCATATTTTTCGAAGTTTTTGCAGGTCCCGAGTCGCGGTTAGGCCCGATTTTATCACCATCATATTTTTCGAAGTTTTTGCAGGTCCCGAGTCGCGGTTAGGCCCGATTTTATCACCATCATATTTTTCGAAGTTTTTGCAGGTCCCGAGTCGCGGTTAGGCCCGATTTTATCACCATCATATTTTTCGAAGTTTTTGCAGGTCCCGAGTCGCGGTTAGGCCCGATTTTATCACCATCATATTTTTCGAAGTTTTTGCAGGTCCCGAGTCGCGGTTAGGCCCGATTTTATCACCATCATATTTTTCGAAGTTTTTGCAGGTCCCGAGTCGCGGTTAGGCCCGATTTTATCACCATCATATTTTTCGAAGTTTTTGCAGGTCCCGAGTCGCGGTTAGGCCCGATTTTATCACCATCATATTTTTCGAAGTTTTTGCAGGTCCCGAGTCGCGGTTAGGCCCGATTTTATCACCATCATATTTTTCGAAGTTTTTGCAGGTCCCGAGTCGCGGTTAGGCCCGATTTTATCACCATCATATTTTTCGAAGTTTTTGCAGGTCCCGAGTCGCGGTTAGGCCCGATTTTATCACCATCATATTTTTCGAAGTTTTTGCAGGTCCCGAGTCGCGGTTAGGCCCGATTTTATCACCATCATATTTTTCGAAGTTTTTGCAGGTCCCGAGTCGCGGTTAGGCCCGATTTTATCACCATCATATTTTTCGAAGTTTTTGCAGGTCCCGAGTCGCGGTTAGGCCCGATTTTATCACCATCATATTTTTCGAAGTTTTTGCAGGTCCCGAGTCGCGGTTAGGCCCGATTTTATCACCATCATATTTTTCGAAGTTTTTGCAGGTCCCGAGTCGCGGTTAGGCCCGATTTTATCACCATCATATTTTTCGAAGTTTTTGCAGGTCCCGAGTCGCGGTTAGGCCCGATTTTATCACCATCATATTTTTCGAAGTTTTTGCAGGTCCCGAGTCGCGGTTAGGCCCGATTTTATCACCATCATATTTTTCGAAGTTTTTGCAGGTCCCGAGTCGCGGTTAGGCCCGATTTTATCACCATCATATTTTTCGAAGTTTTTGCAGGTCCCGAGTCGCGGTTAGGCCCGATTTTATCACCATCATATTTTTCGAAGTTTTTGCAGGTCCCGAGTCGCGGTTAGGCCCGATTTTATCACCATCATATTTTTCGAAGTTTTTGCAGGTCCCGAGTCGCGGTTAGGCCCGATTTTATCACCATCATATTTTTCGAAGTTTTTGCAGGTCCCGAGTCGCGGTTAGGCCCGATTTTATCACCATCATATTTTTCGAAGTTTTTGCAGGTCCCGAGTCGCGGTTAGGCCCGATTTTATCACCATCATATTTTTCGAAGTTTTTGCAGGTCCCGAGTCGCGGTTAGGCCCGATTTTATCACCATCATATTTTTCGAAGTTTTTGCAGGTCCCGAGTCGCGGTTAGGCCCGATTTTATCACCATCATATTTTTCGAAGTTTTTGCAGGTCCCGAGTCGCGGTTAGGCCCGATTTTATCACCATCATATTTTTCGAAGTTTTTGCAGGTCCCGAGTCGCGGTTAGGCCCGATTTTATCACCATCATATTTTTCGAAGTTTTTGCAGGTCCCGAGTCGCGGTTAGGCCCGATTTTATCACCATCATATTTTTCGAAGTTTTTGCAGGTCCCGAGTCGCGGTTAGGCCCGATTTTATCACCATCATATTTTTCGAAGTTTTTGCAGGTCCCGAGTCGCGGTTAGGCCCGATTTTATCACCATCATATTTTTCGAAGTTTTTGCAGGTCCCGAGTCGCGGTTAGGCCCGATTTTATCACCATCATATTTTTCGAAGTTTTTGCAGGTCCCGAGTCGCGGTTAGGCCCGATTTTATCACCATCATATTTTTCGAAGTTTTTGCAGGTCCCGAGTCGCGGTTAGGCCCGATTTTATCACCATCATATTTTTCGAAGTTTTTGCAGGTCCCGAGTCGCGGTTAGGCCCGATTTTATCACCATCATATTTTTCGAAGTTTTTGCAGGTCCCGAGTCGCGGTTAGGCCCGATTTTATCACCATCATATTTTTCGAAGTTTTTGCAGGTCCCGAGTCGCGGTTAGGCCCGATTTTATCACCATCATATTTTTCGAAGTTTTTGCAGGTCCCGAGTCGCGGTTAGGCCCGATTTTATCACCATCATATTTTTCGAAGTTTTTGCAGGTCCCGAGTCGCGGTTAGGCCCGATTTTATCACCATCATATTTTTCGAAGTTTTTGCAGGTCCCGAGTCGCGGTTAGGCCCGATTTTATCACCATCATATTTTTCGAAGTTTTTGCAGGTCCCGAGTCGCGGTTAGGCCCGATTTTATCACCATCATATTTTTCGAAGTTTTTGCAGGTCCCGAGTCGCGGTTAGGCCCGATTTTATCACCATCATATTTTTCGAAGTTTTTGCAGGTCCCGAGTCGCGGTTAGGCCCGATTTTATCACCATCATATTTTTCGAAGTTTTTGCAGGTCCCGAGTCGCGGTTAGGCCCGATTTTATCACCATCATATTTTTCGAAGTTTTTGCAGGTCCCGAGTCGCGGTTAGGCCCGATTTTATCACCATCATATTTTTCGAAGTTTTTGCAGGTCCCGAGTCGCGGTTAGGCCCGATTTTATCACCATCATATTTTTCGAAGTTTTTGCAGGTCCCGAGTCGCGGTTAGGCCCGATTTTATCACCATCATATTTTTCGAAGTTTTTGCAGGTCCCGAGTCGCGGTTAGGCCCGATTTTATCACCATCATATTTTTCGAAGTTTTTGCAGGTCCCGAGTCGCGGTTAGGCCCGATTTTATCACCATCATATTTTTCGAAGTTTTTGCAGGTCCCGAGTCGCGGTTAGGCCCGATTTTATCACCATCATATTTTTCGAAGTTTTTGCAGGTCCCGAGTCGCGGTTAGGCCCGATTTTATCACCATCATATTTTTCGAAGTTTTTGCAGGTCCCGAGTCGCGGTTAGGCCCGATTTTATCACCATCATATTTTTCGAAGTTTTTGCAGGTCCCGAGTCGCGGTTAGGCCCGATTTTATCACCATCATATTTTTCGAAGTTTTTGCAGGTCCCGAGTCGCGGTTAGGCCCGATTTTATCACCATCATATTTTTCGAAGTTTTTGCAGGTCCCGAGTCGCGGTTAGGCCCGATTTTATCACCATCATATTTTTCGAAGTTTTTGCAGGTCCCGAGTCGCGGTTAGGCCCGATTTTATCACCATCATATTTTTCGAAGTTTTTGCAGGTCCCGAGTCGCGGTTAGGCCCGATTTTATCACCATCATATTTTTCGAAGTTTTTGCAGGTCCCGAGTCGCGGTTAGGCCCGATTTTATCACCATCATATTTTTCGAAGTTTTTGCAGGTCCCGAGTCGCGGTTAGGCCCGATTTTATCACCATCATATTTTTCGAAGTTTTTGCAGGTCCCGAGTCGCGGTTAGGCCCGATTTTATCACCATCATATTTTTCGAAGTTTTTGCAGGTCCCGAGTCGCGGTTAGGCCCGATTTTATCACCATCATATTTTTCGAAGTTTTTGCAGGTCCCGAGTCGCGGTTAGGCCCGATTTTATCACCATCATATTTTTCGAAGTTTTTGCAGGTCCCGAGTCGCGGTTAGGCCCGATTTTATCACCATCATATTTTTCGAAGTTTTTGCAGGTCCCGAGTCGCGGTTAGGCCCGATTTTATCACCATCATATTTTTCGAAGTTTTTGCAGGTCCCGAGTCGCGGTTAGGCCCGATTTTATCACCATCATATTTTTCGAAGTTTTTGCAGGTCCCGAGTCGCGGTTAGGCCCGATTTTATCACCATCATATTTTTCGAAGTTTTTGCAGGTCCCGAGTCGCGGTTAGGCCCGATTTTATCACCATCATATTTTTCGAAGTTTTTGCAGGTCCCGAGTCGCGGTTAGGCCCGATTTTATCACCATCATATTTTTCGAAGTTTTTGCAGGTCCCGAGTCGCGGTTAGGCCCGATTTTATCACCATCATATTTTTCGAAGTTTTTGCAGGTCCCGAGTCGCGGTTAGGCCCGATTTTATCACCATCATATTTTTCGAAGTTTTTGCAGGTCCCGAGTCGCGGTTAGGCCCGATTTTATCACCATCATATTTTTCGAAGTTTTTGCAGGTCCCGAGTCGCGGTTAGGCCCGATTTTATCACCATCATATTTTTCGAAGTTTTTGCAGGTCCCGAGTCGCGGTTAGGCCCGATTTTATCACCATCATATTTTTCGAAGTTTTTGCAGGTCCCGAGTCGCGGTTAGGCCCGATTTTATCACCATCATATTTTTCGAAGTTTTTGCAGGTCCCGAGTCGCGGTTAGGCCCGATTTTATCACCATCATATTTTTCGAAGTTTTTGCAGGTCCCGAGTCGCGGTTAGGCCCGATTTTATCACCATCATATTTTTCGAAGTTTTTGCAGGTCCCGAGTCGCGGTTAGGCCCGATTTTATCACCATCATATTTTTCGAAGTTTTTGCAGGTCCCGAGTCGCGGTTAGGCCCGATTTTATCACCATCATATTTTTCGAAGTTTTTGCAGGTCCCGAGTCGCGGTTAGGCCCGATTTTATCACCATCATATTTTTCGAAGTTTTTGCAGGTCCCGAGTCGCGGTTAGGCCCGATTTTATCACCATCATATTTTTCGAAGTTTTTGCAGGTCCCGAGTCGCGGTTAGGCCCGATTTTATCACCATCATATTTTTCGAAGTTTTTGCAGGTCCCGAGTCGCGGTTAGGCCCGATTTTATCACCATCATATTTTTCGAAGTTTTTGCAGGTCCCGAGTCGCGGTTAGGCCCGATTTTATCACCATCATATTTTTCGAAGTTTTTGCAGGTCCCGAGTCGCGGTTAGGCCCGATTTTATCACCATCATATTTTTCGAAGTTTTTGCAGGTCCCGAGTCGCGGTTAGGCCCGATTTTATCACCATCATATTTTTCGAAGTTTTTGCAGGTCCCGAGTCGCGGTTAGGCCCGATTTTATCACCATCATATTTTTCGAAGTTTTTGCAGGTCCCGAGTCGCGGTTAGGCCCGATTTTATCACCATCATATTTTTCGAAGTTTTTGCAGGTCCCGAGTCGCGGTTAGGCCCGATTTTATCACCATCATATTTTTCGAAGTTTTTGCAGGTCCCGAGTCGCGGTTAGGCCCGATTTTATCACCATCATATTTTTCGAAGTTTTTGCAGGTCCCGAGTCGCGGTTAGGCCCGATTTTATCACCATCATATTTTTCGAAGTTTTTGCAGGTCCCGAGTCGCGGTTAGGCCCGATTTTATCACCATCATATTTTTCGAAGTTTTTGCAGGTCCCGAGTCGCGGTTAGGCCCGATTTTATCACCATCATATTTTTCGAAGTTTTTGCAGGTCCCGAGTCGCGGTTAGGCCCGATTTTATCACCATCATATTTTTCGAAGTTTTTGCAGGTCCCGAGTCGCGGTTAGGCCCGATTTTATCACCATCATATTTTTCGAAGTTTTTGCAGGTCCCGAGTCGCGGTTAGGCCCGATTTTATCACCATCATATTTTTCGAAGTTTTTGCAGGTCCCGAGTCGCGGTTAGGCCCGATTTTATCACCATCATATTTTTCGAAGTTTTTGCAGGTCCCGAGTCGCGGTTAGGCCCGATTTTATCACCATCATATTTTTCGAAGTTTTTGCAGGTCCCGAGTCGCGGTTAGGCCCGATTTTATCACCATCATATTTTTCGAAGTTTTTGCAGGTCCCGAGTCGCGGTTAGGCCCGATTTTATCACCATCATATTTTTCGAAGTTTTTGCAGGTCCCGAGTCGCGGTTAGGCCCGATTTTATCACCATCATATTTTTCGAAGTTTTTGCAGGTCCCGAGTCGCGGTTAGGCCCGATTTTATCACCATCATATTTTTCGAAGTTTTTGCAGGTCCCGAGTCGCGGTTAGGCCCGATTTTATCACCATCATATTTTTCGAAGTTTTTGCAGGTCCCGAGTCGCGGTTAGGCCCGATTTTATCACCATCATATTTTTCGAAGTTTTTGCAGGTCCCGAGTCGCGGTTAGGCCCGATTTTATCACCATCATATTTTTCGAAGTTTTTGCAGGTCCCGAGTCGCGGTTAGGCCCGATTTTATCACCATCATATTTTTCGAAGTTTTTGCAGGTCCCGAGTCGCGGTTAGGCCCGATTTTATCACCATCATATTTTTCGAAGTTTTTGCAGGTCCCGAGTCGCGGTTAGGCCCGATTTTATCACCATCATATTTTTCGAAGTTTTTGCAGGTCCCGAGTCGCGGTTAGGCCCGATTTTATCACCATCATATTTTTCGAAGTTTTTGCAGGTCCCGAGTCGCGGTTAGGCCCGATTTTATCACCATCATATTTTTCGAAGTTTTTGCAGGTCCCGAGTCGCGGTTAGGCCCGATTTTATCACCATCATATTTTTCGAAGTTTTTGCAGGTCCCGAGTCGCGGTTAGGCCCGATTTTATCACCATCATATTTTTCGAAGTTTTTGCAGGTCCCGAGTCGCGGTTAGGCCCGATTTTATCACCATCATATTTTTCGAAGTTTTTGCAGGTCCCGAGTCGCGGTTAGGCCCGATTTTATCACCATCATATTTTTCGAAGTTTTTGCAGGTCCCGAGTCGCGGTTAGGCCCGATTTTATCACCATCATATTTTTCGAAGTTTTTGCAGGTCCCGAGTCGCGGTTAGGCCCGATTTTATCACCATCATATTTTTCGAAGTTTTTGCAGGTCCCGAGTCGCGGTTAGGCCCGATTTTATCACCATCATATTTTTCGAAGTTTTTGCAGGTCCCGAGTCGCGGTTAGGCCCGATTTTATCACCATCATATTTTTCGAAGTTTTTGCAGGTCCCGAGTCGCGGTTAGGCCCGATTTTATCACCATCATATTTTTCGAAGTTTTTGCAGGTCCCGAGTCGCGGTTAGGCCCGATTTTATCACCATCATATTTTTCGAAGTTTTTGCAGGTCCCGAGTCGCGGTTAGGCCCGATTTTATCACCATCATATTTTTCGAAGTTTTTGCAGGTCCCGAGTCGCGGTTAGGCCCGATTTTATCACCATCATATTTTTCGAAGTTTTTGCAGGTCCCGAGTCGCGGTTAGGCCCGATTTTATCACCATCATATTTTTCGAAGTTTTTGCAGGTCCCGAGTCGCGGTTAGGCCCGATTTTATCACCATCATATTTTTCGAAGTTTTTGCAGGTCCCGAGTCGCGGTTAGGCCCGATTTTATCACCATCATATTTTTCGAAGTTTTTGCAGGTCCCGAGTCGCGGTTAGGCCCGATTTTATCACCATCATATTTTTCGAAGTTTTTGCAGGTCCCGAGTCGCGGTTAGGCCCGATTTTATCACCATCATATTTTTCGAAGTTTTTGCAGGTCCCGAGTCGCGGTTAGGCCCGATTTTATCACCATCATATTTTTCGAAGTTTTTGCAGGTCCCGAGTCGCGGTTAGGCCCGATTTTATCACCATCATATTTTTCGAAGTTTTTGCAGGTCCCGAGTCGCGGTTAGGCCCGATTTTATCACCATCATATTTTTCGAAGTTTTTGCAGGTCCCGAGTCGCGGTTAGGCCCGATTTTATCACCATCATATTTTTCGAAGTTTTTGCAGGTCCCGAGTCGCGGTTAGGCCCGATTTTATCACCATCATATTTTTCGAAGTTTTTGCAGGTCCCGAGTCGCGGTTAGGCCCGATTTTATCACCATCATATTTTTCGAAGTTTTTGCAGGTCCCGAGTCGCGGTTAGGCCCGATTTTATCACCATCATATTTTTCGAAGTTTTTGCAGGTCCCGAGTCGCGGTTAGGCCCGATTTTATCACCATCATATTTTTCGAAGTTTTTGCAGGTCCCGAGTCGCGGTTAGGCCCGATTTTATCACCATCATATTTTTCGAAGTTTTTGCAGGTCCCGAGTCGCGGTTAGGCCCGATTTTATCACCATCATATTTTTCGAAGTTTTTGCAGGTCCCGAGTCGCGGTTAGGCCCGATTTTATCACCATCATATTTTTCGAAGTTTTTGCAGGTCCCGAGTCGCGGTTAGGCCCGATTTTATCACCATCATATTTTTCGAAGTTTTTGCAGGTCCCGAGTCGCGGTTAGGCCCGATTTTATCACCATCATATTTTTCGAAGTTTTTGCAGGTCCCGAGTCGCGGTTAGGCCCGATTTTATCACCATCATATTTTTCGAAGTTTTTGCAGGTCCCGAGTCGCGGTTAGGCCCGATTTTATCACCATCATATTTTTCGAAGTTTTTGCAGGTCCCGAGTCGCGGTTAGGCCCGATTTTATCACCATCATATTTTTCGAAGTTTTTGCAGGTCCCGAGTCGCGGTTAGGCCCGATTTTATCACCATCATATTTTTCGAAGTTTTTGCAGGTCCCGAGTCGCGGTTAGGCCCGATTTTATCACCATCATATTTTTCGAAGTTTTTGCAGGTCCCGAGTCGCGGTTAGGCCCGATTTTATCACCATCATATTTTTCGAAGTTTTTGCAGGTCCCGAGTCGCGGTTAGGCCCGATTTTATCACCATCATATTTTTCGAAGTTTTTGCAGGTCCCGAGTCGCGGTTAGGCCCGATTTTATCACCATCATATTTTTCGAAGTTTTTGCAGGTCCCGAGTCGCGGTTAGGCCCGATTTTATCACCATCATATTTTTCGAAGTTTTTGCAGGTCCCGAGTCGCGGTTAGGCCCGATTTTATCACCATCATATTTTTCGAAGTTTTTGCAGGTCCCGAGTCGCGGTTAGGCCCGATTTTATCACCATCATATTTTTCGAAGTTTTTGCAGGTCCCGAGTCGCGGTTAGGCCCGATTTTATCACCATCATATTTTTCGAAGTTTTTGCAGGTCCCGAGTCGCGGTTAGGCCCGATTTTATCACCATCATATTTTTCGAAGTTTTTGCAGGTCCCGAGTCGCGGTTAGGCCCGATTTTATCACCATCATATTTTTCGAAGTTTTTGCAGGTCCCGAGTCGCGGTTAGGCCCGATTTTATCACCATCATATTTTTCGAAGTTTTTGCAGGTCCCGAGTCGCGGTTAGGCCCGATTTTATCACCATCATATTTTTCGAAGTTTTTGCAGGTCCCGAGTCGCGGTTAGGCCCGATTTTATCACCATCATATTTTTCGAAGTTTTTGCAGGTCCCGAGTCGCGGTTAGGCCCGATTTTATCACCATCATATTTTTCGAAGTTTTTGCAGGTCCCGAGTCGCGGTTAGGCCCGATTTTATCACCATCATATTTTTCGAAGTTTTTGCAGGTCCCGAGTCGCGGTTAGGCCCGATTTTATCACCATCATATTTTTCGAAGTTTTTGCAGGTCCCGAGTCGCGGTTAGGCCCGATTTTATCACCATCATATTTTTCGAAGTTTTTGCAGGTCCCGAGTCGCGGTTAGGCCCGATTTTATCACCATCATATTTTTCGAAGTTTTTGCAGGTCCCGAGTCGCGGTTAGGCCCGATTTTATCACCATCATATTTTTCGAAGTTTTTGCAGGTCCCGAGTCGCGGTTAGGCCCGATTTTATCACCATCATATTTTTCGAAGTTTTTGCAGGTCCCGAGTCGCGGTTAGGCCCGATTTTATCACCATCATATTTTTCGAAGTTTTTGCAGGTCCCGAGTCGCGGTTAGGCCCGATTTTATCACCATCATATTTTTCGAAGTTTTTGCAGGTCCCGAGTCGCGGTTAGGCCCGATTTTATCACCATCATATTTTTCGAAGTTTTTGCAGGTCCCGAGTCGCGGTTAGGCCCGATTTTATCACCATCATATTTTTCGAAGTTTTTGCAGGTCCCGAGTCGCGGTTAGGCCCGATTTTATCACCATCATATTTTTCGAAGTTTTTGCAGGTCCCGAGTCGCGGTTAGGCCCGATTTTATCACCATCATATTTTTCGAAGTTTTTGCAGGTCCCGAGTCGCGGTTAGGCCCGATTTTATCACCATCATATTTTTCGAAGTTTTTGCAGGTCCCGAGTCGCGGTTAGGCCCGATTTTATCACCATCATATTTTTCGAAGTTTTTGCAGGTCCCGAGTCGCGGTTAGGCCCGATTTTATCACCATCATATTTTTCGAAGTTTTTGCAGGTCCCGAGTCGCGGTTAGGCCCGATTTTATCACCATCATATTTTTCGAAGTTTTTGCAGGTCCCGAGTCGCGGTTAGGCCCGATTTTATCACCATCATATTTTTCGAAGTTTTTGCAGGTCCCGAGTCGCGGTTAGGCCCGATTTTATCACCATCATATTTTTCGAAGTTTTTGCAGGTCCCGAGTCGCGGTTAGGCCCGATTTTATCACCATCATATTTTTCGAAGTTTTTGCAGGTCCCGAGTCGCGGTTAGGCCCGATTTTATCACCATCATATTTTTCGAAGTTTTTGCAGGTCCCGAGTCGCGGTTAGGCCCGATTTTATCACCATCATATTTTTCGAAGTTTTTGCAGGTCCCGAGTCGCGGTTAGGCCCGATTTTATCACCATCATATTTTTCGAAGTTTTTGCAGGTCCCGAGTCGCGGTTAGGCCCGATTTTATCACCATCATATTTTTCGAAGTTTTTGCAGGTCCCGAGTCGCGGTTAGGCCCGATTTTATCACCATCATATTTTTCGAAGTTTTTGCAGGTCCCGAGTCGCGGTTAGGCCCGATTTTATCACCATCATATTTTTCGAAGTTTTTGCAGGTCCCGAGTCGCGGTTAGGCCCGATTTTATCACCATCATATTTTTCGAAGTTTTTGCAGGTCCCGAGTCGCGGTTAGGCCCGATTTTATCACCATCATATTTTTCGAAGTTTTTGCAGGTCCCGAGTCGCGGTTAGGCCCGATTTTATCACCATCATATTTTTCGAAGTTTTTGCAGGTCCCGAGTCGCGGTTAGGCCCGATTTTATCACCATCATATTTTTCGAAGTTTTTGCAGGTCCCGAGTCGCGGTTAGGCCCGATTTTATCACCATCATATTTTTCGAAGTTTTTGCAGGTCCCGAGTCGCGGTTAGGCCCGATTTTATCACCATCATATTTTTCGAAGTTTTTGCAGGTCCCGAGTCGCGGTTAGGCCCGATTTTATCACCATCATATTTTTCGAAGTTTTTGCAGGTCCCGAGTCGCGGTTAGGCCCGATTTTATCACCATCATATTTTTCGAAGTTTTTGCAGGTCCCGAGTCGCGGTTAGGCCCGATTTTATCACCATCATATTTTTCGAAGTTTTTGCAGGTCCCGAGTCGCGGTTAGGCCCGATTTTATCACCATCATATTTTTCGAAGTTTTTGCAGGTCCCGAGTCGCGGTTAGGCCCGATTTTATCACCATCATATTTTTCGAAGTTTTTGCAGGTCCCGAGTCGCGGTTAGGCCCGATTTTATCACCATCATATTTTTCGAAGTTTTTGCAGGTCCCGAGTCGCGGTTAGGCCCGATTTTATCACCATCATATTTTTCGAAGTTTTTGCAGGTCCCGAGTCGCGGTTAGGCCCGATTTTATCACCATCATATTTTTCGAAGTTTTTGCAGGTCCCGAGTCGCGGTTAGGCCCGATTTTATCACCATCATATTTTTCGAAGTTTTTGCAGGTCCCGAGTCGCGGTTAGGCCCGATTTTATCACCATCATATTTTTCGAAGTTTTTGCAGGTCCCGAGTCGCGGTTAGGCCCGATTTTATCACCATCATATTTTTCGAAGTTTTTGCAGGTCCCGAGTCGCGGTTAGGCCCGATTTTATCACCATCATATTTTTCGAAGTTTTTGCAGGTCCCGAGTCGCGGTTAGGCCCGATTTTATCACCATCATATTTTTCGAAGTTTTTGCAGGTCCCGAGTCGCGGTTAGGCCCGATTTTATCACCATCATATTTTTCGAAGTTTTTGCAGGTCCCGAGTCGCGGTTAGGCCCGATTTTATCACCATCATATTTTTCGAAGTTTTTGCAGGTCCCGAGTCGCGGTTAGGCCCGATTTTATCACCATCATATTTTTCGAAGTTTTTGCAGGTCCCGAGTCGCGGTTAGGCCCGATTTTATCACCATCATATTTTTCGAAGTTTTTGCAGGTCCCGAGTCGCGGTTAGGCCCGATTTTATCACCATCATATTTTTCGAAGTTTTTGCAGGTCCCGAGTCGCGGTTAGGCCCGATTTTATCACCATCATATTTTTCGAAGTTTTTGCAGGTCCCGAGTCGCGGTTAGGCCCGATTTTATCACCATCATATTTTTCGAAGTTTTTGCAGGTCCCGAGTCGCGGTTAGGCCCGATTTTATCACCATCATATTTTTCGAAGTTTTTGCAGGTCCCGAGTCGCGGTTAGGCCCGATTTTATCACCATCATATTTTTCGAAGTTTTTGCAGGTCCCGAGTCGCGGTTAGGCCCGATTTTATCACCATCATATTTTTCGAAGTTTTTGCAGGTCCCGAGTCGCGGTTAGGCCCGATTTTATCACCATCATATTTTTCGAAGTTTTTGCAGGTCCCGAGTCGCGGTTAGGCCCGATTTTATCACCATCATATTTTTCGAAGTTTTTGCAGGTCCCGAGTCGCGGTTAGGCCCGATTTTATCACCATCATATTTTTCGAAGTTTTTGCAGGTCCCGAGTCGCGTTTTCAATCGGCTTTATCACCATCATATTTTTCGAAGTTTTTGCAGGTCCCGAGTCGCGGTTAGGCCCGATTTTATCACCATCATATTTTTCGAAGTTTTTGCAGGTCCCGAGTCGCGGTTAGGCCCGATTTTATCACCATCATATTTTTCGAAGTTTTTGCAGGTCCCGAGTCGCGGTTAGGCCCGATTTTATCACCATCATATTTTTCGAAGTTTTTGCAGGTCCCGAGTCGCGGTTAGGCCCGATTTTATCACCATCATATTTTTCGAAGTTTTTGCAGGTCCCGAGTCGCGGTTAGGCCCGATTTTATCACCATCATATTTCTCGAAGTTTTTGCAGGTCCCGAGTCGCGGTTAGGCCCGATTTTATCACCATCATATTTTTCGAAGTTTTTGCAGGTCCCGAGTCGCGGTTAGGCCCGATT